>JAOQML010127951.1:0-17943 GCA_027568935.1 Erythroxylum urbanii | reverse complement strand
GATGTGACATGCCACCTTCGCGGGGCACGGATCCGGGTATCACTTTCGATATCGGGTTCGGGTCCGGCGGGAGTTGGGGTGTTACATATATAGTATTTAACTTTTGTTCATACTTTCGTAGAATGAACATGATAAATTTTAGCTAGTTCACAAACATGAAACTTGAGTTAGTTATTTGATAAAATGTCTTGCGTCTCAAGAAGCTATTCTTTTCTTGCAAGATTCCTTTCTAATTTCTTATACATAAAGTTAAATTAATAGGTGCTTTTAACACCATAGAAGCCATAGGATAATTTAACCTCAAAAATTTTTATTGTGATTGTTTCTAACCTCAAACATTTATATGTTAGTTATTTTTATGGAGGACATGTAAATGCTATTAAAGGTTTAGTATTTTCATGTAATCTAAATTATCAGTAACTTGACTTGGTGTCTAATATTGAAAACCATTTATGGTCTTTTAATTTATTGATGATATAATCTTTTCGAGGTAGTTTATATGCATCACTAATAGTGGCTTCATTTAAGGTATAAGTAGATTTGGGACTGTTTACCTCAACTCGAGTTTTGGTTAGCAAAGTGATATCAGAGCTAACTTATATCCATGACGTGCCTAGTTCGAATCCCAACGTTGGAATATATGTCTCGATAAGAGATTGGCTTAAAGGTAGCATGGTGGGTATAAGTAGATTTGGGATTGTTAACCTCAACTTAAGTTTTGGTTAGCAAAGTCATTTTAGTTAAACCATGGAAAATTTAGAAAATCCAGAATACTCAATTGAAGTTACTAATCATTTAGAAAATCATGTAGAAAACATTGAAAGAGATATTAAGATCCAGCTAGAAGAAATAACACAATTAGTTTTGGTTAATTTCTTTAGTAACAAGACCTACTTATTGCTGTAAATCTACTAATACTCCCTCCTTTTTGGATAAAGAGTCCTTCAAAATGGTGATGGATGCTTCCATTCACTCATGAGGATATCTGCAAGAGTGTTAGTCAAAGATTTAATAAATTGAATGTGCTAAAAACCTTGATGAATATTTCCCTTTCTTTTGCAAATCGGTCTCGATAAGTCTTCACAGCCTAAATAAATCTTGGTAGAAATTTAGATAAGATGTGTAAATTGGTTAAATAGATTATGTCTATTAATCCACTCTGGAAAAATAGGTAGGTAGTCAATGGATCTGCTTCTGGAAATATGATAGCCTTGGGTCCATATTTGCCTCTATTTTGTGGATAATATTGAAAGATCTTCTGTTCTTCAGTCAACTCATTTAATGCTTGGAAACATTCACAGAACATTTTCAAAGTAATCCTTCTCATTTCTTCCTTTAGTTCTCTGGTTGGTATTGCATTGATCTTGTCTAAATTGATGGGTTTTCCTAGTGGTTTAAGGTTGGTCGGATTTGGAGTTGGTTTTTTGAGAATCTATTTATATTGGGGTTTTAGTGTAAGATTCTTGAATTCTGAAAGGGCTTTTTCTGCTGTTGATCTATCGGGAAAACTTTTGTGTAAAATATTTGATTTTCTGGTAATGTGTATTGCTGCTTTATGCCATCTAAAATCAGCGTATTGCTTCATTCAGTTTGGACCCTCTGTAGGTGGAATTTTGATACGTTTGTCATTGCCTCTTTGTTCTTTAAATTTGATCCACTTCCATCACCTTTGAATCCCCTAATATAAGGTTTATAAATTAATGGTGGATAACTATACAGGGCTTCAAACGGTGTAGAGTCGATGGAAGAACGATACGTTATATTGTACCACCATTAAGCCAGGGGTATCAATTTGCTCCATCGTTGAGGTGCTTCACTACAAAAACAACGTAAATATGTTTCCAGAAATTTATTCATCACCTCGGTCTGGCCGTCCATTTGAGGGTGATAGGCAGTTGAATACTTTAGTTTAACACCTTGCAATCGGAGAAGCTCCTACCAAAAATTATTTAAGAAAATAGGATCTTTGTCGCTAATGATCCGGCATACCATGTAACTTAAACACATTGTTTAGGAACAACTCTGCAATATCACAAGTAGGGTAGGGATGTTTTACTGAAACAAAGTGGAAGTATTTTTTAAACCGATCCACAATTACTAAAATGACTGATTTTCCTTTTGATATAGAAGTCCTTCAATGAAGTTGATATTGACCCCCCACCAGCTTCCTTGTGGTATTTTAATTGGCTACTATTGGGCAAGTTTTACTCTAATAAAACCCCCAATATCTACAAACATACGATCATAAACTTGTAGTATCAAAGGTGTCGATCCTACGAGGAAATAGTTAGAACTAAGTGAATCTAACTTTATCTAAGGTATTGAGATATGAATTGAATGAAAATAAAATATCTGAAATTTAAAACAATTAAATGAAACTAAACAAATAATCAAATAACAAATGAGCTACCACAAATATGTGAGGAACATCAAGGATGAAGCTTAGGATTCATTCTATCGTTATTTTGCCCCTAACTACTATTGATTCAATTTGATGTCGATTCTAAATTTTCGAAGGGTTGATTACTCTCTCTCGACCTAATCACTTATCCCTAATTGATTAACCTTAATTGACTACCAAATTTCAAATTTTGCAACCTCTCGATTCACAAAATCTACACAATGTTTTCAACTAGTTCTTAAGTGATATATCGAATAATTGGGTTTTCATACAAGATCTCTCTTTGTATGATGACCAATTTGATATTTGTGAGACTTATTAGGTCACTAACTCTTGTTACCCAACCTAACCGAATTACTTTTGACTCACTCTCTCAATTTATTATCGAAGTATTAGCATACCCAAACATCACAACACCAGAAAATTGAATTGAAATCAACAACAATTAAGTCACAAAACAACTCAAGAACAAATCTAAATATGAAAATTAGAGCATCCTAAACTTGAATAACATATTCAAATTCAAGTTACACATCAAGTTTAATGAAATAAACAAAGGAAGAAAGAAAGAAATTGATTTGAACTCAAACTTGAAATCTAGAATTTCTAGATTGCTCTTCTTGTTCCTCCTTCTTACTCTCTCAACTTGGAACATGGTGGCTGCCCTTTTTGAATGTTTTTATGTTTTTAAATAGTTATTGAGCCTTCTAGGGTTCTTTCTAAGGTTTACCCACTTAATTTGGTTCTAAAAATAACCCCAAAACGTTAAAATTACAAAAAGAGTCACGTGTTGGAAAAGTTGAAATTCGCTAGAATAGCTGTCTGCGTTCTCTATCACAATTATGGCAAGACAAGTCACAATCGTGGCCTGCATCCATACTTTCAATTCTTCTCTTTTCTTCAATTTCCTATTTCCACTCACCCAAACACATATCAAACACCTCTTGAAACCTAAAATTAAGATCCAAATTATGCTCAAAACCATACATACATTTAAAATATAAACAAACACTAATAATATCATAATTCTAAGCCTATATACATGATAATCATCTAAGAAATAATCAAAAGCACACTTAAACATCTATCAAATATAGTATAATTTACACCTATCAGTTGCGGTAATTCGGGATACGCAGAACTATCGTGTTTACTCTTCTGACAGCTCATGTATGTCTGAATGTGAATTTGAACGTCCTGAGCCATTCCTTTCTAGAAAAACATACTTTGCAATTTCTTTATTGTTGCTGCTATGCCTACGTGTCCTCCTATGATGTCATCATAATTAACTCTGATGATTTGTTATCGGAGTGTTTTGTTGGCACCAACCACTAAGTGACCCTTCCACCTCAATAATTTGTCCTTCCATTCATACACACTGGACTTCATGTTTTCATACTTCAACTTCCTAATGATATCTTGAATCGCTTGATCTACTTCCTAACTTTTCTTAATTTCCTTTAACAATCCACCATGTATCTATGTCACTAATAACATCAACATTTCTACATTGGTAATTCTTAAAAGTGCATATGTAGCTGCATTCTCCTTCCAACTACGATATTGAATTTTAAAGTCATAGCCAAGGAGTTTCAATAACCACGACTGTTGGAAAGGAGTCGATAGACATTGCTCTAACAGATATTTAAGACTCTAGTGATCTGTTCTAACGATGAACGATTTACAGCTTAAATAATGATGCCAATACTTGATCGCTTTTATCGCTGCTAAAAAATCTTTCTCATAGGTAGATAATCCATGGTGTCTTCTAGCTAACGATTTACTAAGAAAGGTAATAGGATGACCATCTTGTTGTAACATAGCCCCAATCGTCTATCCAATTGCATCTGCCTCCACCATAAAATTCTTTGAAAAATCCAGTAGTGCTAACACCGAGGCTGACAAAAATGCTTCCTTCAATTTTTCAAAAGTTACCTTATGCTCTTGTTGCCATTCCCAATTAGATAGATGTTCTTTCTTTAGCAGTTCTGATAGTGGTTTAGCCATCATTCCATATCTTGTAACAAACCTCCAGTAGTATACCGTGATTCCCATAAGTCCTCTAAATTCTTTAATCCCCTTAGGTTCGGTCCATTCTTTAATTATTTTAACCTTTCAGGAATCAGTAGCTACTCCCCCTTTTGAAATAGTGTAGCCCAAGTATTCGATTTGGCGAGCTCCAAACATGCGCTTAATCCCTCTTAAACACAATTGGTTATCCCTTAATGTCTACATGGCCATCGAGATATACTCTACATGTAATTGCAATGATAAATTGTAAATTAAGATGTCATTAAAAAATACCAAAATAAAACGACGCAAGTATGGTTTAAACAATTCATTCATTAGCCTATGAAACTTTGAAGGAGCATTTGTCAAGTCAAATGGCATGACCAGGAACTTGCTATGGCCTTCGTGTGTTTTGAAGGTTATCTTTGAGATATCTTTGGGTTGCATCTAAATTTGATGGTATCCGGAACACAAATCTAGTTTGGTGAACCAATTAGCTCTATGTAATTTATCTAACAGCTCTTAGATGAATGGAATAGGAAATTTGTTCTTAATTGTATGCTTGTTCAGCTGGCAATAATCCACACATATGCACTATGAGTTATCCTTCTTCTTGACGAGGAACACCAATGATGCATAAGGGTCATAGCTGTGTCGAATAAATCATTGTTTCATGAGATCCCTTATCGACTGTTCTATTACATACTTTTGTGTTCTCGAGTAGTGATATGGACACACGTTAATGGTTTCAATCCCTTCCTTCAAGATGATCTAATGATTGCATTTATGGTCTGGAGGGAGGTGGTTGGGTTCCTGGAAAACCCCTCATGTTCAAACAATACTGCATTGATCTCATCAAACGCACTCTATTACTCATCTTGTATTCTCATTTGTTGCAGTTGAAATTCAATAGGAATCATTAGTTGCATCATGAACAATTGTTCGCTTGTCACACGACGTAAAATTCTCTAGAATTCCTTGCTAGAAATGACCCGAGACCTCCCTTTTAGGTTTCCCCGCAATGTCACTAGCCACCTTTCCTAGTTAAACATCATCGTTTGATCTCTGAAATTGCATAATACATCACTTAACTTGACCAACCACTGTATTCCAATACAACATTGCATCCCCACAACGATAACACCAATGCATTGATGCTAAACTATATCCCTTGCATAGTATATACAAAATTCTTACAGTATTGGCAGCGTTCTAGCTGTAGTGTGCCTCCCACTGTGATGGAGATCAGTTCTATCTTTTGAAGGTCGCAACCCCCCTTCTTTATTACTAATGTATCCATAACATTATGCATACTATTTTTGTCGACCAATATGTAAATTCTTCGTCTCTGATGCATCCCCACTAGTCTCATTTTTTAAAACTCCATATCCCCTGATAGTCCCAACATGGCTTGCATTAAGACATTTGGACAATCTTCTTCTCCTATTCCTTCAAATTCTTCCTCCTCTTGTTCTGGAGATATTTTTTGCTATCTTCTTTATCAGAAACAACGTTAAATGGTAACTGTCTCTTTTTACACTTGTGGTCCAAGCTGTATTTCTCATCACACCAAAAATAGAGACCCTTTGCTCTCTTATCATCAAAATCCTTACTACTAATATGTTTCGAAGGTGTAAAGGATCTTGCCGATGATGAGCGTAACGTTGAGGTTGGTGTTGGTAATATTCCCTCTGTGTTTGAGCTTCTGTTTATACTTGTTGTTTACTGCACCCTTAGGTTTGTGTTAAAATTTCCACTGCTATTCATGTTCTTCACTATGTTGCCTTAGCTTAGCATAATATTTCTTGCTGACATCATTATCGCCCCTTGTTTCTGAGCTAATATATACGCTTGATGCAAGGAGTCAGGTTCATGTAACTTCACTTTTATACCAATTTTGTGTTTGAGCCCCTTAACGAAAACTTGAATAGATACCCTTCTGGTAGTGAGAGTCTATTTGAATGATGAACAAATTGCTCACAATAGTTTAATATTATTCTATTATGCTTCAACTCCTTGACATCTCCCACTGGGTCGTCGAAGATCTCCGCGTCAAACCTCTGTTTGAGAGCTTTAGTGAACTCATCCTAATCAACCATCTCTATCTTATTAATTGATACCACTCCTAAGCTCATTCGTCTATGTGCAAAATAGCTACATTCACCTTCGTTTGTTTGGAGTTTGATATAGATGAAAAAATTACTCACAGCAATAGAGCCATAGCTTGAAATTTTCACTATCGAACGATGGAAACTTGATTTGAATCATCCTCATTGGTGTAATGTTTCATCCCTTTCCTGTCTCAATTGGCTATTCATGGTTATAGATTTTAATACTCTAATTTCTCCTGTTCATTCCTGTAGATTTTGTAGAAGCATAGTCCTCAGCTCCAACATCTCTTTTTCTACCCTTTTTGTTTTGTTTTAAATCTCCGAGAGTGTCCTCTCATTCCTTTCTTATGACTCTAAAAACATCCTCTCGTGCCTGCTTTGTAATTCCAAGAGCATTTTCTCGTTCCTGATTTGTGCCTCCCTCAAACTCTTCAAGTTTTCTTCAAACCTTTGCATCTTTACACCTTAAGTGCCTTTCGTCATATTGTTTTCTAGATTCGACTGCTCTGATACCAACTGTTGAGAGAATTTTTGAAATAACAAAATTAGGAACGTAAAGTTTGTTGTACTATTGTTAATATAACAAGGAGAAGAACATCAAGGAGAGAGGAGTACAAGGAATCACAAAAAGATATAGAGAGAGAAGAAGACAAATTCATTTCTATTTTAAAATATGGACATAGCCGTTAAAGATCAACTAAAATACACGCGATAATCTATTCAGTATGTGTTAGTATAGAATTACAACCCTAAGGTCTTTATTTAAATGCTTGGTATAGTATTAGTGATCAATGTCAAAAGAAATTCTATTGCTTCTCGCGTCACTGTCTTCATCTTCGCTCGTCTTTATAACATAAGCTTTGACGTTGTGTTGAAAGTTGAAAAAAAGAACTCATCGCATTCACATAACCACATTATTCTCCTCACATCATGTTGTCCTCCTCTTTGTTTCTATTTTGGGTTCATGATTTTTAAACTATTCATATTTATTGGTGTAATATTGGTTTTATTCCTAGGTTAAACCTACGAATGTTGCTTGAAAATTCCTAGGTTGAATCATAGTTTACTTTCATTAGAAAGAAAATGAATTGTAAGTTTTATGTTCTTATTTGATATGTAAATCAATGACATTATAAGCATAAGCAAATCAAAATGAGGAAGCAGAGATTCACCGATGAAAAAATCTTAAGATCTTAGGTCTAGAGAAGTTTGATTGACTTAAAGAGTACCTTTGTGTCAAGGGCAGTAGTAACCAATTCTAAGCAAAAAATGAAGAGTCAGGATGAAAGGGAAGTCTTATGTCAAGGAAAGGACTCATGTAAGAAGTATATTGAAAACTTCTTGGTTGAGTAGACATAAAAAAGATTTAATGGCACCATAACCTCTCCATCATATATTATAAATTGATTTTCATTATACATATTACTAAGAATAGCCTCTAGTTTAAATTCATGCTGCTAAAATGATGGCAAATTCACCTTATTATGCTAATGTTGTAGCAGTAGAGGCTATTTGGTAGGGATTTAGTGTAGATCTTTGGAACTGTGATATAGTCTAACGTGATTCGTGTATTTTTATAGATAAGGGAACTTATTTGAACTTGAAAAAGGAGTATGGAAAAGATAAAGAGTTATGTTTCTATTATTCTGGTGCTGCAATGGGTTTAAATCTTTGGTTCCTCTCTAATGTTTGTATTTTGCTAGATGTTGTTGACCGATTGAGCCATCTAGGATAAAACTTTTACCTGTTCAAGAAAAAGGTTATTGTTCCATGCTTTGTTGCAAGTACTTCCAATTTTCAATTGCAGCACTTTGATTGTCCTAGTAGGTCTCTTTTTATCTAATCATAGTATATCTTCCATACGATTACAAAGTATAGAAAAAAATAAGAATTGAAAATTTTGACTGCTATTGATGGAAACAACAATTGCAATAGAATTTGAATTTCTTGCAATAAACAAGTTATGAAATTTTAGTTTCTAAGACATATCTTAATACAAAAGTATATTTCCCCTTCTTGATCTGTATATATAAAAGCTATAACAAGAACTTTTGAAATCTGGTGCTAATGAGTACGGAAAGGATTCTTAAAAATGCTTGTTTCTATGTAACTTCCTTGACCTAAATAATGGAGATTTCATTCCTTTCATATATTGCTAGTTTGACTATAAATCAGATCACATATAAAAGGATTTGTTTATGTTGAATTAGTACACACAAAAATTTAGTTTCCATAGCTTTTTACCTTTGCATTATTATTATTGTTTATAGATAAATGGAGCGAAGTTCAAGTACGCTTAAGAATTCAACCATTTTTAAGAAAATAAGATGATCTAACTTAGACTTATGAGAGATTGATCATTGGTGTAAAAAACTATACAATATGTTTGTGTTATGACAAACACTTGAAAAGTGGAAGAATCATTAAATTAAAGAAACTTTTAGTTCAAATCAAAGGTGATGTGGAACCTTGTAAAAAAGTTAGTTATGGTGTAAAATGATGTGTGAAAAGTTTACTTAAAGAGTATAATGATGAGAAAGAAAAAGTCAAGACTGAACTATGAAATTTGAATTGGAAGTTCATTTTGCATCGATGGGGAGATATTGATAACACTAAAGTTAATATTGTTACATCCTGTAACTAATACGAGGAAAAGAAGAAAATAAGTGTCTAATTTTTTTCATTCCATGAACAAGTCTTAGATCTCAACCTTCTTTTTATAGTGTATTAAACTTCAATGAAATAGTTTATAATGAAAAAATGACAATGATTGAATGTTAGTATGGTGTAATACTACCCAATCTTATCATTATTACCCTATAGTAGGCGCGATTCCCTTTGTTGGTTTAGGATTTAAAACTCCCTCAATTGATAACTATAAAGAAAATTTTCTAGGCAACTTTATTAGTAAAAAAAGAAAAAAGTATTTGACTAAAATAAGGACTTGGCAATTTTTAGGTATTCAATTACATGTAATTATTGGACAAATAAAAAACTTGAGTCCATTACAATTTTTTTGGTTTTTTCTAAGGGATGGATGTTTTTTAAATCAATTGATATATTAGATCTTATAAGAAAGATTGATACTTTGTTGGACATATTTAATAAAGTTGTTAATGAAATTCAGTTTGAAAATATTGTACTATTCATTATTGACAATGATGTTACTTATAAAGCAACTAGGAGGAAGTTGCAAATCAAGTATAGTTCTTTCTATTGGACTACTTATGTTGCATATTGTATTAGCCTAATGTTGAAGATAGTAGATACTTTTGACAAAAGGTATGAAATTCCCTATAATATTGTCTAAAAAAGTATAAGTTTTTCCTTAGCATCATGTAACACTTTAACGCTCCTAAATGGTACTGATATCACCCTAAATCCTAAAAACATTAAGGTTTTAACAATCTCTAATATATAGATTATCAATTCAGTCTATGTGTTGTCACAAATTGGCAATATTGACCAACTGGATGTTAATATAATCTTAAAAACGATTTCATTGAACATTAGTTAAATCATGACCATGAGTCCTCAAGTAGGCCATGCATGACTGTGAGTCAACCATAGACACCCGTGAAATCTTGCCAACTCACTTGAAAACTTTGTTTTTTAGTATAAATACATCATTGTGATGACAGAAAATGTATAAAAGGTTAGAGGAAACGTTTTAGGGGCTTTAAGAGAATGAAGAGGGGCAGAACTCGCACACCTTGGAGACCCATGGAGGAATAGACTTTCCCGACCAAGTCTAGAGGTGATATCGACACCAAAGAACCTGGTTAAGCATTTCTTTCATTGTGTTTGTTGTTCTTTCTCTCTTAGGGATTGATTATGTTATCCTATGTCTATTGTTTGGTGTTGTGTAAGAATGATTGAATGCTCTATTTGATTATATAAACCTATTGCTAGAATTTCAATATAATCTGTAATTATTACATTGAGATTCATTTTTGGCAATTAATGGTTTTTAATCATTAAGGATAATATAAACTAGGTTAAATGACCCGAGCTTATGTGGTTGTTGTCTTGATTAATCTATTTTCCTAACTCATAATGCAACTGTCCAATTAAATTTAGAGATCTTGTTCTAGATTGTTCAATAGCTAGGTTTAATTAATAAGTTCTTCTTAATTAAACAAGACCTAAAGGAAAACCAGGGTTAACAGAGCTTATTATTAATGTACGATTAATAGTTACTAAGAAAGGTAAGAGAACAACAATTCAATAAAGCATGTGTAATTAAGTGTAGGTCAAGATAGAACTTATAATAGGGTCCCTAACGAATTCATCACTTTTATCATTCTTGAATATTTTCTTTAATTTGTTTTCATAAGTTTAGTTTTCTTTCTTATTTGAAAATCAACAAAACCCCACATAACCTAAATACCGATTATTTTCATTTTAGAAGCTAATCGAACACTCTCTGTAGGATCGACTTAAACTCATCACTGTTATAGTTGTAGGTCTAGTTATTTTGAGTGTTGTGACACGCTACGTTAGAGGGAATTTGACAAGGAGATCCTATCTCTCCTTATATCTTTACATTTATCATGGAGGTTCTCCACAAGATACTTCTGAGGGTGGTTGAAAGGACAAAAGGATTCAAATACCACTCTAAATGTAGGAAACTAAAACTCACCAACCTTTGGTTTGCAGATGATATTATTCCTCTCTCCAAAGTTGATGCTAATTCTATATTTGCTCTAATGAAAGCTCTAAAGAGCTTCCATAGATTATTTAGACTACTAGTGAATTGTTCCAAAGTAGTATCTATCTTTCCAACAGTGCTGCTAACAGGTACCCAATGTTATCTTTAATCACAGGTTTCAATCAACAGGATCTCCCAATGAGGTATCTTGGCATTCCAATCACATCTTATAAGGTAAGCATAACAAATTTCACTTGTCTCTTAAATAAAATCAATTCCAGAATTTTCTCTTAGATCTCTAAATATATCTCAGCAGATGGAAGAGCATAACTAATTGCCTCCACTTTGAATTCAATTAGCACATATTAGGCTGCTCATCTATCTAAATAAATTTCCATAGTTCGGTAGCATTAAGAGTTCCATTAGAATCAAGATGATACAGAATGTAGTTTGCATTCCCAAAATTCAAAGAGTTCTTGGCATTTGCTCCCTTAAAATCATAAATATAGTCCTACTCACTGAGAGGTTATAGAGACTCATGACTGATAAACAATCACTTTGGTGTAAGTGGATTCGTACCTATTTTATTAAAAACATAGGCATTTGGGCCTTAGATGTAAGACATTATCCCTCCTCTACTTTAAAAGCCATTTTGAAGTTGAGAGATAGATTCAATGTTGATTTCATTGCACTAGTGGGAAATGGGGAATCCATTAGCTTTTGGCAAGACAATTGGTTATCTTTAGGCCAGCTGATTGAATAGGGATATCTTCCAATAGTCACCACTTTCCAACTCCCTTCTAAATGAGATTTCTCAAAATTTTATTAGTGTTGATGAGGATAGATACATCTAGAAACACACAATTGATGGCAAGTTTACCAACCAATTTTCCAAAAAACAAATGGTCAGTGATCTTGCTCTTTTGCCTTGGAACAAAGCAGTCTAGTCTAGCTACCTTATCCCTTGATCCTCCATCATCCTATGGCTAGCAATAAAGAACAAGCTGCCAACTGTTAACAAACTTGCTAGATTCTTGAATCTCACCAACTGGTGCTCACTTTGTAGAGAGGCAGAAGAAAATGATGATCATCTATTCTTCAGTGTAGGTTCACTAGTGACACACTGATGAGAAAATGTTTGGTTTCTAAGGAATTAATCAACTTGAACAACATTAAAACTTGGTACTTAATAAAAAAAATCCTAACAAAATTGCACAAAGGTGCTTATGGTTGGTCCTTTCTTCTATAGTCACAGTAACTTGGGATGAGAGAAACAATCGAATCTTTTAAGATAAAAGTATTTCTAAGGAATAATTTTGTAATCAACTCATTCAGCATATCAGACTTCAAATCAACATACATAAGCATAGATTTTAGGATAAGTAATAACTCCTTTCCTTTTGGAATGTCTAGTTTCCTTTTATTTGAATCTAAATTGTAATCCTTTATAGTTAATAGTCGCTTTTTTTAGCATGGTATTTTAACTTGTACATCTATAATGCCTTTTAAGGCTTAATTTAATTCTTCTTTTGAAAAAAAGTTTAAATAATTCAATTTTTTATTAATATCATCACAATTAACCCTAAAATAAAAAAAACCTGTTATATCTCTCAAATACTTTATTTTCATTGAAAAGTCTACCTATTACTGGTTTGATAACTCAATTGTCCGCTCAATTCATCTACAAGCAAAGTGGAAATTTTACTTTTATGTCGTTAAACATATTGGAAGATTAGTTTGATTGCAAAACTAGCATACATGGCTTTCAATCTAAAAGAAATAGTGTTACATAAACTTAGATTAATAAAGTTCTAATTAAATTAAAGATTATGTTTATATGAGAGTTAGTTTAATAATTTTTATTTGTTTAAATATTATGAACCATTAATGTCAAATTTAAATTTTGATAAAATATTAAATACTAAAATATACCTATTACTTAACTAGAAAAAGTAAGAGTTAAAAAATAAATAAAAATAAAGAAGCACTTTATTCTTATTCGGTGAGCAGGTATCCCTAATATCCAAATCGTCAAAGAAAAAACAAAATAATAAATAGAAAATGTCCTGTAAAATCTGAGATGCACATTAGAAAAAGTACCGGCCAATCAGATTTCACACGAGGCTAAGGTGGTTCCTAGTTGATGGGCGACAGCCTTCACTATCTATTTCTATCGTACAAACCAATTAGACAAGTAGGAGTGGCCTAATTGCTTGTCTAATTGGTTTCAACTCCTCACTAAAGGCTCTCCTTTGTAGGAAGTCTTAAGTTTGAGTCACCATAAAGGGGAAGAGAGGGGGAAATTCCCTGTTGATGATCCTCTAGCCTCTTGGGCATGCTCTTTGGTCGGATCAATTGCGAACGTCTCGCTTCCAGTGGCAGTGTGGGAGTTGGAACTACTAGGGAACCTGGGGCTGATGGGAACCTGATGCTGAGCAGGGCCAGTGATCAATCAGCAGCTGACCAATCAATATGTGACGACTCCTTGTGCGCAGAAGTATACAGGCTACATAGGAACCTGAGGGACTTTAGGGTTCTAGATTTACCTCCTCTAGGGCTCTTAGGTAGGATCTTAGGGGCTTAGGATTAGTCCGGCAAAGCTGAGATACCTAATGTATATTTTTTTAAAAAATTGATAAGGCAGTCAATAAGCCAACTGTCGGTAATGGCTCATGTGACAATTGGAGCCCTTCTTTTATTTTTTTTGTGCAAATTAAACACGCTAGACTATCTATCATTAATTTAGATCCTTATTTTCTCTTTAACCCGCCAGATATTTACAATGTTACTCTTTTGTGAATATAGTTATAAGTCCTGTCTTTAATTCTTAAGCTCTTCATATTTTAACTATTATGAAACAAATTAAGTTCTTATTGTGTTCCCAAAATTTTTACTAATTTTTCATAAACAAGCTTTCACGTTTGAACACACACAAAATTCATAAATCATTTTCATCACTATTTTCATCATTGTTATTGTATTTGAAATTTTATAATATTATACCAAGTTTAAAATTTGATGAATTTGAAAGTTTATAAAAGATGATATTAAGACTATATCAAAAAAGATGATTTCTATACAATAGATTGCATAATTTAATGATTTTTGTTTATTTATTATTAATGACACACGCAGTAATTACTCGTAAAATTCATTTACTTTTATGCTAAGGAATTAGGAGCTTTTCGAAACATTGAGGATTGATTCTCCTTAGGCCAAGTTATATTGATGGAAAATGTGTAGTTTGATTCAAAAGCATAAAGAAGTTGGTCCTTCAAGACATTATGTAAAAAGTTGGTACTTCAAGACATTACGTAAAATTGGTATCTTATCTACGTTTTATAACTCTCCATATAATTACCATTGAGTGTCCAGCCCTATTTTGAGACTTACGGTAATCATAAACACTTTTATGTCTTGTGGAGATGACAAAGAAGTGAAGTCAAGATAGATGAAACTCTTTTAGGAGGAGAGACGGTCATGTAGGGTGTTACACGCTCGTGTCCTTAACTTACACAGCCAGGTATATCAACTATGTAAGCACACATGCCTGCGTGGATTAACCGTGTAATTCTCTGTATCTATGTGAAGAAGGTCGTAAGAACGAAGACATACATGATCGTATACCACCATATCCATGACATACAAAACCATGTGTGACAACCGTGTATCTCTTTGTGATCATGAACATCTGCGACTAAGATAGTGTTGGCTAGACATGGTCACTTATAAGATCGTGTATGTGACCGTGTACAGTACAGAAAAGCCTATTTCATGATATGAAAGAAAAATAAGTAAGTTTTTGTATAAGAGTGCAACCATAGCGTCCAAAAGTAAGGAAAATCAGAGAGAGGGCAAGTAGTGTAATGTTCTTATCCCTTTTTATTGTCTTTGGGATTGGTAAAAGTGTCTACGGATTGTTGCATCAATGTTGGTATCAATCTTGAAACTTTTAAGACAATGTTTTATGCAGAGAGAGCTCAAACTTTGCAAATCCTTATTTAAGTTTAGTGGATTTGTTTATCAGTTTGGCACGTAATTTTTCCCTCTACATTGGAGGGTTTTCCACATAAATCTTGGAGTTTGCTTCACTATTAAGTCTCTTATTTTCATACTAATTTGATGGTTAAATTTGAAGAGTATTTTAGTTGTTAATATTTGGTTGATCTTTTACAGAGTCCTATAAGTGGTTTCAGAGCCATCATAATGGAAGGTGGAAACAGCTATATGGTAAAGTTGACATCAACAAACTACTATATTTAGAGGCCTATCATAGAGGATCTTCTATATTGCAAGGATCTTTTTGATCCTCTTGATATGGATAAAGGTGTCAAGGATGATGTTCCTTCGAAACTTAAAAAGATTTCAAATAAAGAATGAGAAAAGATGAAGCAAAAAAACTCTAAGCATAATTAGACAATGGATTGATATTAACATATTCAACTATGTGCCTTAAGAAATGGATCCTTTTGAGCTATGAAAAATGCGAGAAGGACTCTACAAAAGGAAGACTGGCCATAACACCTCTCTGATTAAAAGGCTTGTAAAATTGAAGCTAAAAGCTAGGAAATTTGTGTTGGAGCATCTAGGTGATTTTCATAATATAATCAACAAGCTTACTACAATGAAGGTCATTCTTGATAATGAGCTTCAAGCCTTTTTCCTATTGAGTTTGTTACTAGATAACTGGGAGACACTAGTGGTGATGATTAGCAACTCAGCTTATGAAGGTGTGTTCTCTTTGGATATAATCAAAGAAAGTATGTTCAATGATGAAAGGAGATAGGAGTTGACAACGTGAAGGTGTTTGTGGTAGTGATAAATACCTAATTGACTATATTTATACTCCCATATTCAATGTATTTTGTTTGATATTTTATAGCTTTGTTGTATTTTTGATACTTAATTCTCTCCAAGTGCATTCATAGGTTATAATTGCCTTTATGGGCCAAAAAGAGAAGAATTTAGATGAAAACATAACATAAAATGAAGTTTTAAAGCAAATTAGAGATACACGGCTACGTATGTACTTGTGCAAGTCTCAGTGACCTTGTAAAATTGTGAATTCTAAAGTTTTGAATATACACAGTCTTATACACAGTCATGTATCAGACCGTGTATATTCTAAAAATCTTAAAAATTACTATAAAAGGACATAAACGGAGGCAATATGGGAGCATTGACTTTTATATTAGATTTTAGACGTAAGAAATGCACAAAGGTGATGATAAAGTTCCAGAGACAAGGAAAACACAAAGTTACCATTAAAAGAGATCTGATATAAGGCCAAATCAAATCCAAACTTACAATAAGAGTCACTAGAATAGAAGGGAGATTTAGAATTATAAACTCTTTGTTTTCTATTAGTTTTTCTGCATGTTGACATTTGATTTCATTTCCTATTATTAGTAACTAAAGGCTTTTTATTGTCTAGGTGTGATGCACCCTAGTTTGTGATACACTATGTTTTAATCTTTTATTTAATGTAATTGTTTTGATTGATCTATTATGATTCAGTTATTTGTTTATCTATGTTCTAATACATTCAGAATATTAGTGCATGATTTAATTTCATATCATTGAGATTGAGAAATACTTTGTATGAATAGGTCTACCATCATTGAAAGGAGTTGATTGCAAACCTAGAGATATGTCGACATAAATCCCCTGAATAAGGGTCAAACCTAACAGCAAAAGTCATAAATTAATAATACAATCCTAGGAACTTTAACTAGAAATATTTCAATTAATCACCCTATGGAGTAGTTTTTAGTAGTCTCGAGATAATTATTAATATAAGACGGAAATTTCTATGGTCTAATTGTTAATAAAATAATTGCATGATAATAGGTTAATTATTTAATGGTTTATAGAGTGATTCATCACCTAGACATTAATCTTTGATATTGAGTTTTCTAAGTAATTTCTTTTGTCCTCTACGTTCATTATTGTTTCCTATTTTAGTTAATTGTTTAAGTTTTATTTTCTTTATTAAAAACCAACATCCAATTTGTAGGCAAGATAATAGGAGAAAGGTAATTACTGGTAATTATTGTATTTATTAAATCGACCTGTATTTATTTATGCTAGCTACAACTACGTTGTACACTTATGGTTAATTTAATATTGATATAGAAATAATCAATCAAGTTTTTGGCACAGTTGCTGGTGACAACGATATTAGGAACCCCTAGATTTTATTACTCTAGCCATTTTTGTTTTATTATGTTTTTATTTTTGTTTCTCCTTTTATTTTATTTTAATTAAGTTTTTGTATTTATTTTACTTTATTTTATTTTCTTGTATTTTATTATTTGTGGCTTATTCATTTAATTATCTTTTGAACTTCTCTACTTTGATGACGTGCTTGTGGATTATTTTTAGGGATTAAGGTTTAATCTCATAGCCATAGCTCACAATGGATGGATGAAGTAGCCGGTACTTTTATGGGAGTCACGATATGTCATTGCAACATGTAACATCACCATATTGGAAAAAGTTATTTCCTCACATGTTTTCGAAATCTCAACGAATATCCATATCGTGTTGCAATATTATGGGAGTAATTATTAAAATCATGAATGTCGGGCATCGACGTATATGTTGGTGCAACCAACCTCGAGGTATATTGTAACATCCCATTTCCAGATAACGGGTGGAATTATAAAAAACAGGTACACGAGAGATTAATCAGAGAAATTAGGAAAACACATCTCATGCTCATGTATTTGTGAACAGTGATATGTGCACATGAAAAATGTCTGTACATG
>JAOQML010127895.1:0-17957 GCA_027568935.1 Erythroxylum urbanii | reverse complement strand
CAAACTATTAGGAATAATAATATAAAATAAAGGAAATTGCATAAGAAAATTCACGTAAAAATAAAATTTTATTCAAATATAAATAAATAAAAATATCTAAATAATATCACAAATATGATCAATATATAAATACTTACAAATTAATCATAAAATATTTAAAGATGGCGAATGTTAGAGTGAATCATTCATACTTTTCTAACAAACAATATTTAAAGATGGCGAATGTTAACTCAATTCTCTGGAATTAGAAATAGAGTAAACATAATATTCAATTTTGAAGTTCATGTAACCCCAACGATCTTCACATAAATAAAATTATGACTTATATTATTTTTATTGGTTGACTATATGCCAAAAGTGCAATTTAAACCTCAATGTCTACATAGAATACAACTTAAATCCTAACGTTTTAAAGCATTCAATTTAAACCCTAATGTTTTAAAAATATTTAAAACAAATCCTACATGCACAATTTGATGAAATTAAATATCTATCAGCTAAATTTTATGTCAATATTCACTATAACAGAACACGGTTTTGGTAACGAAAAATTTCATTGCTGAAAGACAATATACTGTCGCAAATTTGTTTTAAGATGTTAAGAAATTGTCAAACTAATGGTCGCAAAAGCCTGGTAGCAAATAATTATCTGTGACGTTTTCACCAAATCATTGCTTAAATGATTTTGCTATGATCATATGGCTGTCGCAAAAAGGCATAGGCGAGGAGAAAAAAAATGGTAGGAAATGACTTATTGTGACGTTTTATTTTTGTGGCTAAGGTAATTAACTTTTTTAGTGACGATTTATTTGCATAGAAGAAAATATTTAGCTATGTTTTTGGAAACATAGCTAAATGTTATTAGAGACGTTTTGGGAAACATAGGTAAAAATATTTAGCGACGATTTTTTATTTGCAGCTAAAAAGTTTTAGTGAAAAATTTTTATTCTTATTATACTTTCTTATTACCAATTTATCATTTAATTATAATTATTAATAAATTTTTAATTCATGTTATTTTTTTAACATGGTTTGAATTATAATTAAGACACATTTTTTATTATTTTCGATAACATTGTTTGAATAATAATTAAGTAAAATATAATAAAATTCTTTCATAATTAAAAATTAAATGCATTTTATTAAAAAATTTATGTAAATGTTAATTACAAAAGTAAAAAAAAATTATGGACTAACTAAGACTCCTCATCATCACTACTACTTACATAGTTTGACTTAAGTAATTGTTTGATCATCTTTTTAAGCTTGTTCAACTCTCTTTCATTACGGTCTAATTTTTTCTCATTATGTTGTAATTTTTCTTCAGTACGATCTAACTTTTCTTCATTACATTGTAACTGAGCCTTAGGCGACCAGTTCTCCTCTTGAAGCATCGTTACATATGTTGGTCATGATGATGATGAACCAATTGGCTCAGGGCCATATCCAAGACCTTTGATATACCTTGATCTTATACCAAGGACGTTGATGCAAATGTCATCCACATTAGGCTCATTTCCGTCAAACAATGATCTCTGCAACAACTCCTACATCTTGTCTTATAATTTAAAACACAAAATCGAGATGTAATTCAAATATTGTTAGTTAGTATTACATAAATAAAAAAACTCTAAAATTAAAATTTTTATAATTAATTATTCTGCGCTTCTTCAGACGTCCAACCATTACCTTCTTTGTAGTGTTTCAGTTTGTAGGATCACACTCTTATCTATGTAGTTGAGTCTGACTCTGTTATATGAATTAAAAAATTGAAACACAATAAATTATATTATATTTACTAATATAGTAATAACTTCTAAATAAAGAACTTACAAATTCTTATTGTACTATAACAAATAATTTGGAGCTAGTGTTGTGAGGAGTTTTCATTTTTCCTTTATTAACCTTGGCTTTCTCACACTTTTCCTAAATAAAGAAAAGAAATAGTTAGCAAATGCAAAAAAAAATTAATGGAAGCAAATGTGAAAAGAAAGAAGACAAACCTTAACCTTTGCAGAGGCCCAATAATCACACATTTCACTCCAATTTTCTGGAGTCATCTATTTTAGAACATGTCTCTTTGCCTCGTTATCTGAAGCAAAAGACTTGTAATATTTATGAAATCGATAACGATGATCCTTCACCCTTTGTTTCAACAGTGAACTCACATAGATTAAAACTTTAAGGTTCTCGATATCGACAATATTGAGCTTCATCTGTGAACAATACTTATAAATTAACTTACTTTTTACATAAGTAAAACAAATTTACATATAATAAAATGAATTGAAAAATTACCGAAACTTTGTTCAAAGCATTCTAGAGCAAGTTATCTTCCTTCAACTGCCGAACATGCTGAAGGCATGAAGGCAAAGCAATTCATTCTTCACAATGACTCCTAACACACTTGACAATTTTGCTGATTGGATCTTGTCAATAGGATGACATTGAGTGGGGTCAATATGCACAAACAACTTGCTATTCATTGAAACATTCATGCATTGTAACTTAGAACCTTTAGTGATGCCTCTACTTTTTTTTCTTATACAAACATTGGAACCTGATAACAAAATAATAATGATAAAAAGATACATTAAATATGTAAATATATATTTAAGCATAACTTTAATTTAGGTGGTTAACAATAACAGACCTGAAGATCCCTCAGCACTAGTCGAGGTAGATAGAGGTTGTTGCTAACTGGATTCATTGGTGGATGAAATTGATGGTTGTTGTTTGATAGTGTTAGATTGATTTGGTTGTTGTGAGGGAGGAATATCTTCTGTAGTTGCCACCCTCTTTCCCTTGTTTCTTCCATGTACCATTATATTGAATATCTATGAATGAAATATCAACATTATGTATAATCTTTACTTAAACATCAACATTCCACATTAATATAAGTCAATCATTAACATTTCGCAAAAATATAAGTTAAACATAAACGTTCCAACAAAAACACAAGTCAAACCTGAACATTCCGCTGAAACATAATTCAAACACTAACATTCCGCTGAAACATAACTCAAACACACACCAACATTTTGCATGACAAAATTGAACCGTACACTAACATTTTGTATAACATAACTCAAACACACACTAACATTTTGCATAACATAAAACACAAACCAACATTCTACATAACATAACTTAAATACCATCCAACATTTCGCATAACATAACTAACAACATGACTCCACAAAAACATAACTCAAACACACAATAGCATTCTGTATGACACAAAACATACACCAACATTTCGCATAACATAAATCAAACACCAACATTCCGCATAACATAAATCAAACACCAACATTTTGCCTTATCTATATAAAACATTTTGTATAGATAAGGCAAACACCAACAATCCATATAAACATAAGTAAATGAACAAAATTTACATAAACATAATTCAAAAACCAACATTCCGTATAAACATAAGTAAAACATCAATAATACGCATTAACATAACTGAGATATCAACAATACGGATTAACATAACTCAAACATCAACATAACATTTCAAAGACTATAAACTATTTATTTACCCTCAATCAACATCATCATGATTTTGAAAATCATCATCATTAATTACATTATAATTGGACTCTTCATCACTAATATATTCGGCCAAAGTATCATCATTGTCATTTAGTTCATCCTGAGTATAGTCTTCATCTGTTTGTAAGATAAGATTGGCTTGGACTTCATCCAATTTTACTATATTAGGATCAATATCTCTCCTATAGAATGACGATATATTTGCATCTTCTATTCAAATGGCTTCATTATTAAACTTTGATTCAATCTCTGGATATACTTCATCTTCATCCTTTATGAATTGACTATTATCCCTTTCAAAAAAATAGAAGACATTTTGATGTTGAAACTTTTGAACAACCTTCCAATTTCTACCTAATACATTATCGTTGACATATAAAACTTGCTTCACTTGACTTACAAGGACAAAAGGGTCATTATCATACTATGTCTTACTAACATTGATGCTAGTAACATTCCTGTTCATTTTGATGTCAGTAAGATTAAACCGTTTGCACGTAAATAGAATAATCTTCTTATCCTTGATGTAGTGTAACTGCATTATTTCAAAGATGACATCATAGAAAAATCATCGTCATCACATCCCTCAAGAACAACCCCACAATTTTGGCTTTTAAGTCAATTGTCTTAATTTTGTATGTGAAATCTCACCTCATTAACAATGTAACTTTTATATTTTTCTCACAAATATGACGCCTACATGCTAAAATATATAATTTTTTTGTCGCCTCTTGCATATTACGGTTATGTAATCATATCATCTGTATGACAAAATGAAATTAGAAGTTAATTTGGCATACAAATTGTCATAAGTTCATAATATGTAATCAATATATTACTTACTCGATTTCTAAACCATGATACAAACTTAAGCTTATGTCTTTCTTCAACATTAATAATCCTTTTATTACGAATGAACTTTTTTTGCTCTCTATTTGAAAAAGAAATGAAAGTAAGGAAATGAGATTCAATTACAAGATTCTAATATGATTTTTTAAATCAAAAGTAATATACATACTCCATATATATATATATTGACTTTCTCGCAATTGCTCAAAATATACCAATGGGTGATTTTGAATTCATCTTTAGTTAACTCCATATATTTACTCACACCAAGTGTCTTTACTTTTTGAGAGAAAATTGATAAGCCACCATCTTTATCAAAATCGAAGTTACGTTCTGATCTATTAAATCTTGTATTATCCACCTTATATCAGTACTTCAAACAAAATATATGTACATAACGCTTATGAGATCATAAAAACCTGAACAAAATATAAAATATTAGGAATTGTTACTAATAAATAACTTTTAAAAAATTAAAAGTTAATATGAATTACATTTCAATCAAGAACATCCATCAAAATTGAACCGGTCCACAGAGTTTTACTTCTTATGGTAAGTAAATTTCCAAATGAACCATAACATCAAAAAAAGATGGGGGAATACTAGTTAAAGCTTACATAGAATCAAAGCTATGTCTTTTTCTATTTTGTCAAGCTTTTCAACTTTAAATGTCTTGCAATATAATTGCTGAAAAAACTTGCCCAATAGATCTATAGTTACGGACACATCCTTTGGAAAACACCTAATATTCCAACAGGAAGTAATCGTTGCAAAAGTAAATGACAATCATGGTTTTTCAACCCTAATACTTTTTCTTGTTTAACATTCATAGAACGACTATTTGATGCATACCCATTAGGAACTTCACTGATTTAAGAAATTGACAGAAAGATTGCTTCTCCCTTTTTGAGATGCTGTAACAAGCAGGGGGAATAATGTATAATCCATCATTTATTTTTTTCAAATACAAGTCTTTTTTATATTCATGTCTTCTAAGTCAATTGTGTCGTTTGATTTCCCATCAATTCCCATCACAATTCCTAAAATATTCTCACAAATATTTTTCTCAATATACATCAAATTAAGATTATGCCTCAATAGTAATTCCTTCCAATATAGCAAATTAAAAAATATGCTTTTTTATTCCAATTGAGGTAAACATCATTTCTCTTTTGCTTTCTATTACTTGGGTGTTTTCCAGGTGTAATGTTACCTAAATGTGATAGCTGGTAAATAATATCATCACTAAAAAACTACAAAGGAGCTTTACCTAATTCTACCTCATTAAACAATTTGCTTCTTCTCCATCTATGTCCATGTACCAAATAATGACGATGACTTGTATAATATATTTTACTTCGTGGCCTCATTGAATAAGTTTGATAGTTACATGCAGGACAAGCCATATACCTTTTAATGCTCCACCCAAACAAATTCCCATAAGCTGGAAAATCATTTATAGTCCACAAAACAGCGGTATGCATTATAAATGTTTCACCTTGTACAACATCAAAAGTTTGTAATCTAACTTCCTATAGATCGTTTAGGTCATCAATTAATGGTTGCATATATACATCGATATCCTTACCAGGAGCCGTACGTCCTGGAATAAGCAAAGATAATAATATAAAAGGCACCTTCATGCACTTCCATGGAGGTAAATTGTATGACACTAGAATTACTAGCCAGATGTTGTATGAAGTACTCATATTATCGAAAAGATTAAATTCATCTGAGGCC
Source organism: Erythroxylum urbanii (assembly GCA_027568935.1). NCBI lineage: Eukaryota > Viridiplantae > Streptophyta > Magnoliopsida > Malpighiales > Erythroxylaceae > Erythroxylum > Erythroxylum urbanii. The sequence goes on along the minus strand of JAOQML010127895.1, from coordinate 11,804 downwards.
AATCCAAGTCGAACATTATGACAATCTTGTGTAAACCATGGAAACTTTCTATCAAATTCTTTTTATGCCATTAAGTTTGCTAGATAAAGCATAATGTTATCATCAATGCATTTCTCTTTATGGCACCTCATATCTATAACTATTTTTGTTGACATAACAAGTCTTTGTAGTCATGGTTTAATAAGAAAATATTGTAGGATTTTATTCGGTGTCTTTTTCCCTCTCCCATCATCCACTTGCCACCTTAATGTACCATAAATCGGACAATGCTCAAGATCTTTACTATCTTTCCAAAATAGAGCACAATCATACTTATAAGCCTGTATTGATATATATCCCAATCCAAGGTCCCTTAACAATTTCTTTGCATCATAGTAAGACTTAGGCAATTTATGTCCAATAGGTAATGCATCATTGAGCAAGTCAACTAGCATGTCAAAAGACTTCTTACTCCATTTATTATAGACCTTCAAATGCAACAACTTCACAACAAAAGATAGCTGTGCGAAATTTAAGCATTCTAAATATAATTCTTCTTGAGCAACTTTCAATAACTTCCCAAAATTATCTTCTGTAATACTACCTATTATGTTAGGTATACCTATTTCATTCATAGTCTTTATATTCCCATAATCGTCTAACATCTCGCCAATCCCATCATCACCATCATCATTAACATCACAATCATCATATCATTATTGTTATTATCATCATAACTTGTACCAAAACTTCTATTATAACTTGCTTCTTACGTTCTCCATGACAAGCCATAAAGTATCGAATTTATCTATGCCTTAGACTAGCAAATGATTATATACCACAAATCTTGACTTTAAAAGTCAACATTTAAGCAATTGATGCAAGGACAACGAATACAACATTCATCACCCATTTGATGTTTTACAAATTGCATAAAATTCTTAACTCCTTTTACGTATTAAATGGACCATTTCTGATGAGACATCCAACTTTTATCTATGTAGCTATACAGTAAAAAGTTAATAACTGAATTATTAAATGCAATCCTTGTTCAATTTTACGTGATAATAAAAGTTACTACTAATTAAAGTCTTTCTTATTGAAGTTCGTTGACAAAGTTCAAAAAAAAGAAGCACTAAGGTATATGGCTTTATTTACACCTGTAAATCGAGAAATGGTCTTTTCGCTGTCCCTTCTAAGCTCGTAGAATTTTTCACCGATAAACCTCATCAGAGTTGCATCGCCAATTTCTAACCTGTATACCATCCTAAGAGTTTATTATACCTCAATGTTTCAAACAATACCCATATTAAATGTAATACTTAGACTACTAAATCAGAATATAAAAACTCATCAATGATACTCAGAATATTGCAAACAACAACACAAAAACAAGACCTCATTTGTAGTCACAAAAAGTTATTCTCACAATTACTCCAACTAGTAAAGCAAAACATATTGGAGACATTACCCCTAACATCATTCTTCATTAAGTTTCTAGCAGAAAATGGGCAAATAATATTATGTGACTTGATTTAGACATGACAACACCTAGCATATTTATACTATGTTGCATAAGACATTGTGTAGTTTAGGGGACTCAATACCTACATGAGTTTTATCATATATATAGGTGACATCATGATTTTAGGAGATTAACAATTAAGGTCTTATATTACATGGTATAACCATAATAAATGGTGTGCTAGATAACACTTACTTAAACCGCATGATATTATTTAGTCACTTTTGTAGGTTTTCTAACATAAAATGACAATAGATGATACATATGAAACAATAACTAAATGGTAAAGGGTATATGATAGTTTTTAAAAAGTAGGGACTAAAGTGAAAAAGTTTTAAAACATAGAGGGATTCAATGTAATTAACCATAATTTATTTAGTGTTAATCTTCAAATGACACATAAAAGGAAAGTGAAATATGCATTTATGTATTTTATGTCTTTCCAGAACTTAATGAATAAATTACATGTACTAAGTTATCTTTATAACAAATTCATATAAGATAATCATAGAGCAACAAAAACTATAATAAAAGAAAGTAAGGAAATGAGAGACGAAATCAATTTATAACATTTTAGCTTAACAATCCTTAAACATATATTTACTTCCTAAACTCTATTTTATAATTCATTATCCTCTTCACTTTAAGAGTTGGAGAGGAACTCTATGTAACATCTTTTTTTAGGAGAACCATTTATAACTCACGTTCAAAGTCAAGAATTTGCAAGTTTCACCATCTATTATACGAGGACAACCATATAAAACTAAAGTTTTCTTTTTTTACACACACCAGTGATTTAGGATTCCATATGGATAATAAATGTACACATATACACTTATATATTCTCAATGACCTCTTAAGGAGGCTCTTAACCCCTCTTGAATATGTTGAAGATTCTTCTCATAATTCATATGTAATCTATTAATGATGAAAGCATATTTAGTTTTTTGGTAAACTACTATCTTCACTCAATTGAGTGAATTACATTTGTTAGCTAGTTATGCTCCAAAATTCAAAATACACATATTTATAAATTTCTAATTATAAACAATAAAGTACTTATGCTTTGTCATTCGAATTATTGATGCATATCCATTAACCAAAGGTCTAACCAATGTCAAATAAAAAATTTCATAAGAAACTTGTAATTTATCCCTCATTTGATTGGGATATTAATGGTCCAATTAATATCAAAAGCAAAGTGAGCATACTTTGCTCCTTAAACCTAAAAACAAAAATTTTGAGTTCTCTCTAGTTTTCCAAATTGTAATTAAACCAAAAACGTTTGATAAATTTGAATTAAATTATTTTAAAATTTTTGGAAAAGTTTTTTAAAAATCAAGAGTGTTTCTTTAAAGTTCAAAAATAACTTTTTTTAGTTTCAACGATTAATGCATTAAGCACATAGTATATAAATTTTAAGCATTTTAAGTTCTTAGAAAAATTATATGACCAAGATAAGAGTTGCAAAGAACTTACATGTATTAAATTAGAAGTGAAGTATTTGATTCTTCCCATCTTGACTTGGCCTTTATTTGTATTGACATAAATGGTTTCTATATTTTTTCCAAAATTAGTAAGACACTTAAAGAAGTATCAAGGTATTTAAAACTAAACGAGGAAGGTATAAAGTGTTTGATAGCAATTTTTTTCTAAGGTTAGACTTATAAAGATGCCTAATTATTGAAACTAAATGTTGAAGTCTTATATTGGTTTCTAAGACTTCATAAAGTGAAAAGACACTTAGAGGGGTATCTAAGCATTAAAAACTAAAAGGGAAGTCTTAGAGTGGTTTTTGGGGTTTTACCTAAGGTGAAGAGACACCTAAATGGATATTTAGACATTTAAAACATGAAGAAAACCATTAAAGAGACCACTATGAAGTTTTGTCAAACACTTTAAAGGCATGACAGCTTGATCCCACATTACCTAAGGAAATCATACTTTTTCCTTCCTTAACTAACTTTAATACATTGCAAAGCCAAATGCACCACAGATAATCAAAACAAACCCAAAAATACTCTAAAAATTCATTAAACATGTGTAACATTTTCTCTTAAAATACCAACATTTTGTATACAAAACATCAAAAAGAAAAAATACAAAATGACTTACCTCAACCAAAGGACAGAAGGACAACAACAGAGGTATGCAAACGCTGGCGAGGAGAAGAGAAAATGATGCCAAACCAACACAGGAGAGAGGAATAAGGGGGTGACCTTGACGTTGTTTCATTTAACAGATGTTGAGACGACATCATTTGGCATCGAAGAAACGACGTCATCTCAGCTTAATTTTTTTTAACGTCCAAATATTTGGTGACAAATTAATTTTTTTGTCACAAAAAGAAAACTGACATCAAACATTTTGTAACCAATTTAAAAAATAGTCACCTTTTGTATGAACACAATGATATTTCGCTTTGCTTAATTTGTCCATCTATTTAGCGATGATATCACAAATCATCGCAGAATGTTCACTTTTGACAATCAATCTTCAAAAGCATTGCCAATGTTACACTTTTTTAATAGATTTAAAATTTTTGCTATATTTTTAAATATATCATAAACATAAATTACTATAAAAATTATATAAAATAAGTTACAATTTTTTTACATTTAATAAAACTTCTAATGGCAATTTAATATCGAACAAGTATTATAACTAGTGTAATGTTTTATGAAAATTTACATTATATATAAATATTATGATATCATACGTATGTAATATATATATTACTCTATTTAATAATAAGTATCTTTTTATTAAATCAAAATTTTGTATTGTAACCTATAATTTACATAAATTATATTATTATATTTCCCAAATATGAAACCAAATGGTAATGGCAAACCATTTAGGGATGGTTTTATGAATCCTCACTAAATGGTATATTTCTTTCGACTTTATAAAAAATGACATCATTTACGTTAACTACAAATAATGTTGTTTTCGTGTTAGTCATCAGCATTACTCTTCATTCACCATCCAACAAACAACGTCATTTTTTGTACAACAAACACTGTCGTTTTATTGTACAATAATCGACGTTGTTCCCTACCAGGTTATTAGCATTAAATTGAAGCCATCTTTGTCTGCGACTAATCGTCATTTTCATCCATTCTCCCTCTGGTTTTGGCAATTGTTTAAGAAGCCTCGCACATGGTGAATCTTCGTCTTCTATTGTGGTTGTCTTCGATTGTTCGTCCATCTAAATAAGTCGTCCACCTTATGTATTGTCAGTTTTCTATTCTCCTTTCATTCTCTATGTTGTTGTGATATGCTTTTCTGTTTTTCTTTGTCCCTTTGTTTGTTGTGATGTGGTTTTGATTGTCTATGTAAATTGCCACCACTATGCTTCATTGTGACAGATTGAAGATGTATAAGTACTAAACTGAAGTACTTTCACTTGACAAGAAATGACGTCATTTTGTATCAAGTTATTAACACAAAAATGAACCTATCCTTATTTTCATGATAGCCGCCAATATTCCTCTACATTCACAATCTGATAACCATTGTCCTCTCTCTTGTGCTCATCTCGTATGTTATGGTCATCACCGTTGAAGAAGCATCCTTAACTATGTTGGCATTGTTCTTCTTTTCTATCTTCAAACCCTCCTTCTTTTGCTCTGTTTTATTTATAAATTTAGGTATTTATTGTGAGTTCCTTCTTCTGCATATGGTTTATGGGTTATGTTTGTGTTTGTGTATCGAAGATGATTTATTGTCTTCCTTTGTTGGTTGTATATGGGTTGACTTTTTTTACGACCTTCATTACTTCTTTTAGGAAAGCCTGCTAACTATTTGATGAAAGGTCTGAAAGAGTATTTAACTCTTTTTGTAATAATAGTAATATAACACTATATATGTAATACTATATTTCTTTACATCAAGAACATGGTTATGTGTAATCTACTTTAAATTCTAAAATTTAGATATGATATAAAGGGTAAATGGATTACTTTTATTTTACTAAGGGTAACTTTCATCTCATTAGGCATATTGAAGATGTATAAGTACTAAACTATAGTACTTTCACTTATCATCGAAAATGTCATTGAACAGAATGAGTTTTATTGTAAATTCACTTTTGCAGAATATAACTCTTAACATAATTCATCGAGGAATGTCAACATGGTAATTGTCGCTATTGAAGAAAAAATCAATGTAGAACAAATCCCTTTTCATACACTAATAATCGTTTACCTTCCATGGTCGATCTTCTTCTTCAAGGTTTTTAGTATCATTCGAACTATCTCACTTTCCTTATTATCTAGATCTCATTTCCTATTATAAACTTATTATATATATAAACATAGATGGAAATAGAGGCGGGGGAGATGTCATAATGGTCCGTAAAGGATTAAGGAAATTGATTGTTTTGGAAAATTCGTCGATTACAATGACTATGTCTAGTCAATCAGGTATGTATGTGTTCCAATTTAGGTTTGTTAAACAGTTTCACTAAACTGACAATCTAAGTTCTATGCTGATTATGTTTTAGGTGAAACGCTTCATACTGGCAGTTCATCTGATCAACTTGTCTTCCATACTAAATCTAGGGACTCATTCACTGTATCCTCTAGAAGTTTAGCTATAACGAAGAAGCTGTTAGAAGAGGGTGTCAATAACCTTACACGTGAAGGAAGATCTTTCACGATTTCAATTGGTGACTTCAAACATACAAGAACCCTTCTTGGGAATCCAAACATAGGAAACTCATTTGCCTTTACTGACTCTCATGTCACCTGGAATTCAAAAAAAATATTACTTTAACTCTTTAGCCATATAATCAGCTTGAAACTTTATTTATTGTTTTGTCTGTAAGATTTTTTAAAACGACCTCTCTATACTAGTTAGGGGTAAAGCTGTGTACTATAGTTGTTGTTATTGTTGTTGTTCTATATTTGTAAGAATTGTTAAACTTCTTATTAAAATCTTGTACTACTTACCATATATCATTATATTATATTAATACCATTTCCAAAATTTTTATTAATAATTATTTTACTATTACCAAATATTAATGATTAAGAATAGTTGTTTACTTAAATTTATGATATTTTTATCCTATTAAATTTAAAATTTTTGGTTAACAATTATTTTAATGTCCGAAATATATTTACATTTTATATTTTAAATAACCTACCATGTATTTTTCAACAATATGTTTTAAACATTGAAAATAACTTGAAAACGAAAGATATCATAACTAGGATTATGAATATTTCAATTATAATTAACCTTAACTACGATTATTAAGTGCACTTAGCATTAACAAACTATCTTCCAAATATTCTTAATTTTAACAATATTATCACATATAAAAATTCATCAAAATTTGCCTAAAAATTTACAAAAATTATTTAACACACACTTTTTGCGACGACATTCATAATCGTTGCAAAATGCTAGCATAACTGTGACAAATCTAAATGATTGTCGCCATATGTGGCACCTTTTGCGATGCTTTAGAAACTCGTCAAAAAATATTGGCGACGAACTAAATAAATCATTGCACAAAGTATATATTCTGCGACGGTTTGCATTTATCGTCACTCAATATTATGTTTGTACGATCCTTGTGTGACGATTACGCTAATTGTCTCAAAAATGCAATTATTGGCGATGCAATATATATTTCAGTTGCTATCTGTTCCAATCATTTGCGACGGTTTACCATAATCGATGTCAAGTACATTGATTTCCCCGACGTAATATATATTTCAGTTGCTATTTGTTCTAAACATTTGCGACTATTCACCATAATCGACATCAAATACATTGATATCTCCGATGCAATATATATTTCAATTGTTATTTGTTCTAACCATTAGCATGATCCAATATCTTAACTAGAGATAAGAATAGTCTTATACCTATTTTCTTTGGAAAGTTCTCTAAGAATTTGACATCCTATAGCTAAAATTCAATCACTCTTTCTTGACCTTGTTCATTTATAAACACATAACATTTTGAGCACTACAAATATCTACAAAAAATTGCTTCCCTTTAAGAACTGATTTTCCATACAAGAGACAGGGATCATGAATGTAGGTAGCATATAACCAAGGTTTCACATGTAATAAATCAAGTCTATTATATTTCCATAACTCATATGATAATTTTATAACTAACATAGTAAGAACTTAGTTAAGTACATATATGGCTACCGATAATGCATCATCCCAATAGGTGATAGCGTAGTTTACATGTGTCATCAAATTTATGCTAAAAGGAATAAACATTAAATTTTCGAGTACAAATGATTGATGAAAGGTGATGAAATAAGTACCTACATACCTTGCCCTTACATTCATTGGTTTACAAATATCTTAATGAATTAATTGCAATGGCTCAATAGATCTTTGTTCCTTACTAAATGGCTTTCGTACCATTTTGCTAGCTAGACATTTCTACTTTATTTAGGTTTTTCAAAATGTATTATTTGATTAACTGATTTATTCGATCATTTTCAATATGACCAAGTCTAGTATTTCATATATTAGTATCAATATCCCAAGTATTAGCTAATATAAACAAAGAAAACTGAATTTACTTTTATGATAAACAACATCTAACATAAAACCATGGTCTTACTAATTGGTTATAAGAAAATATCTAGTCATCACTATAAAAATTATCAATGAATTCAAGGCTACCTAAAATCATAACTGAAACAAGATTTCATTAATTTTTGGGAGCAATCACAAGATAAGGGTTTGACCAACTTGTATGACTAACTTATAGGTGCCTATCCCTTGAATCTTGACTCTAAAGTTATCTCATACATATATCTACCTAATCTAATGTAGAACTCGTCAAAATCCTATAAAAGCATATCTTTCATTTACTAATAATTTATAGCTCCCAATTCTACAATCCACAAAGGACGTAATTAAGTTAGAAAATAAAATTAGAGACAAATATAATTTATTTATCTGTATTATATAGTTGTACCTTCTTATGCTTGTAATAATTATGAGCGAAGTGACCTTTGACATCATAATTATAATATTTCACTCTCTTTATTTTTTTTTGGGAGAACAATTTTCTTTCATATCTTAATTAGCCTTCACCTTCTTGAAATTCTAACGGTTGTGGAAGCCTTATAACCTTTTTTCCACTTAACCCATTATAATGCTTTCTTTTCTTGCTTTCAGTTTTTTGAGAGTTTAGCTTACCATAAACAACTCAATATGTGGCTTATAAGCCTTAAGACATTCCTTTTTTTGTAACAAGTGCCTCATAGCATCCTTCATCGTCTTTTCATATAGGTAAGATACAATTTCATAATAATAATAATTGCTTGCACTTGTTTCTCATGTAACAAGTTATGATTGGCATCGGTCAACTTAACCACATTTTTTTTAGGTTCCCTATAAGGTGTTCTAGGTAGGTCCCAACTATGGGAAGGCATCTTTAAGCCATTCACACCCAGACTAATCCCCGTTTGAGCCAGGTAGGTCCCTTGCGGGAGGCAAAACTCTGGCCCCAAGTTTTAAATGGCTGCATACATGAGGGGTTTGAACCCGCGACCTCACTTAAGCCAGGAGAGCCCCTTACCAACTCACCTGCGCCATGGGGTTAACCACATTTAACATTAGGTTCAAATGTCTGTACATTGCATGATCTGAACTTTTCTTGCAGATGTCAAACTTAACAAGTGACCCTAACCTGCTCGTAACAGAGCGTGTTACTAGTGCAGATTATGAGTGCTTGACATTTACATACCTTTTGAACTCTTAATCATCATCCATATTACTTAACATGCAATATGAACTAAAGAGTTCTTTTTCAGCAAGTCATATGACTCGCATTTTTTCTTATGTTGGGTCATAGTGCTCTCCTTAAGAACTTCTATAATGTCCTTTAATGGTTCACTAGTCTCTTGCTCTTTTAATACATGTTAGATTTTCCTACTTCAAATCTCATAATTATTGCTATTCAATTTTTCACCTCTATTGAGTTCTAAGTCAATATTCTTAAAAGCAATAGCCATTTTGCTAAAAAATTATTATTTTTATAGTGAAATGTTTATTATGAAAATTTTGTTGATCTAATAATTTGATATAACTTTTTAAATAAAAATTTTAATTATTTCTTAATTACTTATAAAATAAAAAGACACTATATTTTCAATCATCATTCACATAATAATTAATCAATAATTAACCATTCTATTAATTCATGTTTGTTCATAAATATTACGAGCATAATATATAACATATATGTAAAATAATAAAGAATTTTGATTGCATTGGAACAAATATTATCCATAAATCGATAGTTCTACTAAACAACTAATAATTATTTTAAAATAACTAATTTTATATCTTCATAAATAATTACCCTAATTGGAGGATATAATGTTTTATAAAGTGATTAAATAAACTGCTATGAATGAGTAGAGCCTCTATAATAGGAACATATAAGCTCATGAATCATGTCTCAAACAATCAATAAGTTTTCAATCATCATTCATATAATAATTGATTAACAACGAACTTTTCCATTAAGTTGTATATGTTCATAAATATTACAAGCATAATATATGACACATATATGAAATAATAAAGATTTTTTCTTGCATTGAATGTTGAAAATAACTAACTAATGCTTATTAATTGCCATTAAAAGAAGTGCAACATTCATCAAAAGTATTCAGCGTAAGTATTATATGCTATACTATCATCCTAACTACATCCAATGGTAAACTATTATGAAATATGTTCCTAAATATTGTCCTTTTTCTAGACTCCATTAAGAATAATTGAGTTATCATGAAATATGTTTTTCGAGAATAAGTATTTTATATAATCATCAATATTTCCTAGATTAATAATTAATTTGATATAACTTTTTAAATAAAAATTATTATTATTTTCTCAGCTATCTATGAAGTTAAAAAAATTACTAGATTTTTAATTGTCATTCACATAATAATTGGTCAACAATCAATTACAAAAACAATAACAATAACAATAATAACAACAACAATTTAATAAAAATTTCGCTGAAATATAGGATCCGAAAAAGTCTAATAGTATGCAGCCTTACCTCTAACTAATGGAGAGACGATTTTTGAATGACCCACATAAACAATCTATTGTTCTATTAAATCATATTTGTTAATAAATATTACATGCACAATATGTAATACATACATAAAATAATGAAGAATTTTAACTACATTTAATTAAACAAATATTATCCACAAATCAATAGTTGTATTAAACAACTAATAGTTATGTTGAAAACAACTAATTGTATAGAATCGTCAATAATTCCCCTAATTGGAGGTAATAGGGTTACATAAAGTGCCATAATAAATTTTAAATGAGTGAAGCCCCCATAATTGAAATATATAAGCTCATGAATCATATTACAAACAGTCAACACGAGTCCCTAAGTCTTGTCAAGGGGCATATTATACTCGCATAATTACTTCACTTGGTTGACGATGCTCTGATTCCATTTACACCCTTGTGTTACTCTCGGCATTGTCATTCTTGAGGACTCTTCCCTGAAAACTGTCAAAGAAGTAAATAAACATCTAAAATATTCAAATGAATACATTATTAAACATGACAATCATCAAAAGTACATTACTTGATTGGGCGATTATCAAAATATTAATTGTTTGATATTAAGGATTAATCTAATAAACGCATTGCTGATAAGAGGGGTATAAAATAAATAAATTATTTGATGCATAATGCACTAAAAGCAACCAATTATTTGATAAAGAGATTATGTATTTAATTAGGGAATGATGACAATAAGGTGAAGTGAATAATAATAAATTAGTTATTTTAAAATTAGGATGAATTTGATTTAAAATAGTTTATCAGTAAGTTTATGTAAAATTTGTACAAGATATTGTCCCCCGAGCACATCTTTCACCTGTTAACGTGAGATCATTGATAGTGGCCCATATTGGCCTCGTTTGGTAAAGCGCAAATCAGCTGTTTTTTCAGCTGTTTTGACTTTTTCAGCTGTTGGAGAATGTTGACCAACAGCTGATTCATGGTGAATCAGCTGAATAAGAAAACGCTGCTACATAGCAGCGTTTTCTCTAATCAGCTGAAACATTAAGCTTATAATTACCATTTAACCCTTTTAGAGATTAATAATTATCATTTTATTTTTGTATATTTTCATATGTAACGAAAAATAATAAAATTTATTGTTAAAATATGACTATATGGACGCAGACGCATCTTGTAACTTGTCATATAAATAGGTGTAGACAGTAATAGGTTAGAAATAAAATGTTAACTTTAATTGAAAATAA
>JAOQML010127855.1:0-17967 GCA_027568935.1 Erythroxylum urbanii | reverse complement strand
AACCAAATTAAATGTATATTATAAATATTTAATTATTAAAATTATGCATCAATTATAATTTAAATATAATGAAAATAAATTTTTTAAAAAACATTAAGCAATTACTTTACCGATGGAAACAACCATCCGTCAACAAATTCCTAACTACATTACAGATGGTAGAAGAACATATTCTGTTGGTAATTAATAAAATATATCGACAGACGATAAATTCTGTCGGTAATTGTTAAGCAAATTTATGGATGGAAAATATGTTACCGTCGTTACATTTACCGACGGTAGGAGAACATTCCGTAGCTAAATTTAAATACGGTTAAAGAACTTACCATAGGTAAATTTAGTGTTGGAAAAATTTTAAATTGTCGGTAATTTACAAATGGAACAACTGTGACAGTCGATACATTTTCACTACATTTACCGGCTGTAAATCATTCTCCAATGCTAAATTTACAGATGGAATGTTCTTGTACTGTCGGTAAATTTAGCTACGGCCAATTCTACGACATTTTTGTCCGTCAGTACATTCCGTCGATAATATTTTATACCGACGGAATATTTACATTTTTTGTCAGTATTTTCTGTCGCAAATTGACAGTTTTCTTGTAGTAATGTAATTTGCAAATACTTATAGCTACTCCATGGTTTGTCATAATCATATGTACATGATACATGTATGGAAATGCTATGTTATTAAGAATGATGTCAGTTGATGTTATGAGAAGATCATAGATTGGCAGATTATAAGTAGATAATGTATGTTAGAATTACAGATTGAGTTCCTTACTTCATTAACAACTATTAAGCAGGTATAAGGATTAATCAGACAAACGAATAGGTCATGCCAGATTTTCAGTACAATATAGAAAAATTAGGCTTACTACAAGTTTTGGTGGCATTAATCCTACCCATTCCCTAGTGCCAACACGGTCCAAAAGGCGGGTCATGTCACAAGGTGCCTAGCGATCATGTCAACGAGTTGTTTTGCAAATCGAGGGTGCCTAACGATCGTACCAATAGGTTTTTTTACCCACCGAAGGTGCCTAGCAATTGTGCCAACAGGCTATTTTACCCCTCGAAGGAGCCCAGCGAGTTGTCTTGCCCACCAATGGTGCCTAGTGACCGTGCCAACGAATTGTTTTCCCACCGAACTTGTGTTTACAGGCTGTTTTTCCCACCGAAGGTGAGCGATAGGGACAACGGGCTGTTTTGCCCATCGAAGTTGCCCAACGGGCTGTTTTCCCACCAAAGGTGCCTAGCTACCGAGACAATCGACTATTTTTTTGACCAAAGGTGCCTAACAATTGTGCAAACGAGCTATTTTTTTCCACAGAATGTGCCTAGCGACTGTGCCATTTGTCTGTTTTCCCCACCAAAGGTGTGCCAAAGGGTTGTTTTTCGCACCGAAGGTGCCTAGCCACCCTATCAATGAGCTGTTTTTCCCACCGAAGATGCCCAATTGGCTGTTTTTCCATCAAAGGTTCCTAGCGAACGTGCCAATAGGTTGTTTTACCCACCAAAGGTACCTATCGACTGTGCCAATGGGCTATTTTGCCCATTTGACGTGCCTAGCTACCCTACAAATGTGCTGTTTTGCCCACCAATGGTGCCTAGCGACCGTACCAATAGGCTGTTTTGCCTATCGAGGGTGCCTAGTGAGTGTGCCAACGGGCTATTTTGCCTACCTAATGTGCTTAGCGACTGTGCCAACGACTTGTTTTACCCACCAAAGGTGCCTAACATGTTGTTTTGCCCACCAATTGTGCTTAGTGAATATGCCAACAGATTGTTTTCCCACTGAATGTGTACCTATAGGCTATTTTTCCCACCGAAGGTGCCTAATGACAGGGCCAACGGGCTGTTTTCCCCATCAAAGTTGCCCAACTGGCTGTTTTTCCTACCAAAGGTGCCTAGCCACTGAGCCAATGGGCTATTTTGCCCATCGAAGGTGCCTATTAACCATACCAATGGGTTGTTTTGCCCACCAAAGGTGTCCAACTGGTTATTTCTCCCAGCAAAGGTGCTTAGCGAATGTGCCAACGGGCTATTTTGTCCGTTGAAGGTGCCTAGTGACCTTATAAATAGGTTGTTTTGCTGACCCAAAGTACCTAGTGACCGTGCCAATGGGCTCTTTTGCCCATCAAACGTGCCTAGCGACTGTGCCAATGGGTAGTTTGTCCCGTCGAGAGTGCTTAGCGACTGTACCAATAGGCTATTTTGCCCACCGAAGGTGCCTAGTGACCGTGCCAATGGGCTATTTTGCCCACCCAATGTGCCTAGCGACTGTGCCAACGGGCTATTTTATGCACCGAAGGTGCCCAACGGGTTGTTTTGCCCACCAATGGTGTTTAGTGACCCTGCCAACGGATTGTTTTCCCATTAAAGGTGACCTATAGGCTATTTTTCCCACCGAAGGTGCCTAGCGATAGGGCCAACGAGTTGTTTTGCCCATCAAAGTTACCCAACGGGCTATTTTTCCTACCAAAGGTGCCTAGCCATTGAGCCAATGGGTTGTTTTGCCCACCAAAGGTGCCTATTGACCATATTAACAGGTTGTTTTTCCCATTGAAGGTGCCTAGCAGGTTGTTTCTCCCATTAAAGGTTCCTAGCAAAAGTGCCAACAGGCTGTGTTGTCCATCGAAGGTGCCTAGTGATAGTGTGAATGGGCTATTTTACTGACCCAAGGTCCTTAGCGACTATACCAATGGGCTATTTTGGCCACTAAAGGTGCCTAGCGACCGTGCCAACAGGTATTTTTTCCCGTCGAGGGTGCATAGTGACCTCGCCAATAGGCTGTTTTACCCACCGAAGGTGCCTAGGGACTGTGACAATGGGCTGTTTTACCTACCGAAGGTGTTCAATGGGTTGTTTTTCCCACCAATGGTGCTTAGCGAGCATACCAACGGGCTGTTTTACCTACCGAAAATGGCCAATGGGCTATTTCTCCCACCAAAGCTGCCTAGCTACTGTACCAACAGGCTGTTTTACCCGTCATAAACGTGCCAACGGGCTGTTTTGCACATCAACGATGTGCCAATGGGTTGTTTTTCCTACTAAAGTTGCCTAATGACCATGACAAATGATTGTTTTGCCCACCAAAGGTGGGAAACGAGTTGTTTTTCCCACCAAAGGTGCCTAATGACCTTGCAAACAAACTGTTTTTCCCACCAAACGTGCCTAGCAACTGACCCAACAGGCTGTATTGCCCTTTGATGCCAATGGGTTGTTTTGCTCAGACAAGGTGCCTAGTGACCATGCCAATGGGTTGTTTTTCTAGAAAGTGTGCCTAGTGATCGTGCCAAGGGACTTTTTTGCTTACCAAAGGTGTGCCAACTGGCTATTTTTCCCACCAAAGATGCCTAGTGTCCTTCCCAATGGGTTGTTTTACCCATCGAAGGTGCCCAACAGGTTGTTTTTCCTACTAAGAGTTCTTAGCAACTGTGCCAACGGGCTATTTTACCCATTGAAGGTGACTAGCGATCTTTCCAACAGGTTATTTTTCCATCGAAGGTGACGCACTACCATTCCAACGAGCTGTTTTACCCACCCAAGGTTGCTAGCCACCATGCCAAAGGGTTGTTTTCCCCACAAAAGGTGCCTAGAGACTGTGCCAATGGGCTTTTTTCCCCACCGAAGGTGCCTATCCACTGTGTTAACAAGTTATTTTTTCCATCGAAGGTGCCTAGTGACCGAACCAATTAGTTATTTTTGCCAATCGAAGGCATGCAAACAGACTATTTTGCCCTCCAAATGTGCCTATGGATCGTGTCAGCGGGCTGTTTTGCCCACTAAAGGTACCTAGCGACTTTGTCAATGGGCTGCTTTTCCACCAAAGGTGTCTAGTGAACGTGCCATGTGACTGTTTTGTGCGTTGAAGTTGCCTAGCGACTGTGTCAAAGGGCTCTTTTATCAACTTAAGGAGCTTAGCGATTATGTAGATGGGATGTTTTACCCACAGATGGTGCTTAGCGACCAAGCCAATGGATTGTTTTACCCACCGAGGTCACCTAGTGACCGTGCTAACGAGCTTTTTACCCATAAAAGGTGCCCAATAGACTGTTTTGCCCACTAATGGTGCCTAGCGATCGTGTCAATAGACTGTTTTCCCACCGAAGGTATACCAACAGGTTGTTTTTCCCACCAAAGGTGTTTTGCGATAGAGCAAACGGGCTATTTTTCCACAGAATGTGCCTAGCGACTTTGCCATTTGTCTGTTTTGCCCACCAAAAGTGTGCCAACGGGCTATTTTTCACACTAAAGGTGCCTAGCAACCGTGCCAACGGGCTGTTTTGCCTACCTAAGGGGCCTAACTGGCTATTTTTCCACCAGAGGTGGCTAGCGAACATGCCAACAGGCTATTTTACCTACCAAAGATGCCTACCGACTATGCCAACAAGTTGTTTTGTCCACCCAAGGCGCTAAGTGACCGTGCCAACGGGCTGATTTGCCCATCGAGGGTTCCTAACGATCGTAACAATAGGCTATTTTGCCAACCGAGGGTGCCTAACGACTGTGTCAATGGGTTATTTTGCCCACCCAATATGCTTAGGGACCATGTCAGTAGGCTATTTTTCCCACACAAGGTGCCTAGTGACTATGCCAACAGGCCATTTTGTCTACCAAATTTACCTCGTGATTGTGGTAACGGACTATTTTGCCCTACGAAGGTGTGCCAATTGGCTATTTCTCCCACCAAAGGTGCCTAGCGTCCTTCCCAATAGGTTGTTTTATCCATTGAAGGTGCTCAACGAGTTGTGTTTCCCACGAGGATGCCTAGCTACTGTGCCAACGAGTTGTTTTTCCCACTGAAGGTGATTAGCGACTGTTCCAATGAGTTGTTTTTCAACCGATGGTAACTAGCGACTGTTCCAACGGGCTGTTTTATTGACCGAAGGCTGCTAGCTATTGTGCGAACGCGCTCTTTTCTGCACAGAAGGTGCCTAAAGACCATGCCAATGGGCATTTTTCCACCACCAAAGGTGTCTAACGTTCGCGACATTGGATTGTTTTTCCCACCAAATGTGCCTAGCGACCTTACCAATGGGTTATTTTAGAATCGAAGGCATGTCAATGAGCTATTTTGCCCACCGATTTGCCTAGGATCGTGCTAATGAGCTGTTTTGCCCACCGAAGGTACTTACTGACTGTGCCAATAGGACTATTTTCCTCCAAAGGTATCTAGCGAACACACCAACGGGCTGTTTTGCCCACCCAAGGTGTCTAGCGACCGTGTCAATGGGCTGTTTTACTCACCAAGGGTGCCTAGCGACTGTACCAACAGGTTGTTTTACCTACCGAGGGCACCTAACGATCGTGTTAACGGGCTGTTTTGCCCACTAAAGGTGCCTAGTGACCATACCAACAGGTTGTTTTGCCCACCGACAGTGCCTAGCGACCATGCCAATAGGTTGTTTTGCTAATCCAATGTGCCTAACAACTGTGCCAAGGAGCTAATTTACCCACCGAAGGTGCCTAGAAAGGTGTTTTGCCCAACAACAGTGCCTAATGACCATGCCAATGGATTGTGTTTCCCACCGAAGGTGTGCCTACACGCTATTTTTCCCACCGAAAGGTGCCTACCAGTAGGGCCAACAGGTTGTTTTGCCCATCAAAGTTACCCAACGGGCTGTTTTTCCCACCAAAGGTGCCTAGCTATAGAGTTAATGGGCTATTTTTCTCACTAAAGGTGCTTAACAACTATGCAAACAGGCTGTTTTTTCCACAAAATGTGCCTAACGATCGTGGCATTTGTTTGTTTTGCCCACTGAAGGTGTGCCAATGTGTTGTTTTTCCCACCGAAGGTGCCTAGTCACCCTATCAATGAGCTGTTTTGCCCACCAAAGGTGCCGAACTGACTGTTTTTCCATGAAAGATTCTTAACGAACGTGCCAACAGGCTATTTTACCCACCAAAGGTGCCTACTGACTGTACCAACGGGCTGTTTTTCCCATCCAAGGTGCCTAGCGACCGTGCCAATAGGCTATTTTGCCCACCGAGGGTGCCTAGGGATCATACTAATAGGCTGCTTTGCCCACTGAGGGTGCCTAGCGACCGTGCCAACGGGATATTTTGCCCACCCAATATGCCTAGCGACCATTCCAACAGGTTGTTTTACCTACCAAAGGTGCCCAATGGGTTGTTTGGCCCACTAATGGTGCCTAGTGACCGTGCCAACGGATTGTTTTCCCACTAAAGGTGTGCCTATAGGCTATTTTCCCATCGAAGGTGCCTAATGACTACGCCAATGGGTTGTTTTGCCCATTGAAGATGCCTAACGACTAGGCCAATGGGTTGTTTTGCCCATCAAAGTTGCCCAACGGGCTGTTTTTCCCACTGAAGGTCCTTATTGACCATACCAATAGGTTATTTTGCCCACCAAAGGTGCCCAACTAATTGCTTCTACCACCAAAGGTCCCTAGTAATGTGCCAACGGGCTATTTTGCCTATCGAAGGTGCCTAGTGATTGGGTGAATGGGCCGTTTTGCTAACCTAAGGTACCTAGTGACAGTGCCAACGAATTCTTTTGCCCACTAAAGGAGCCTAGCAACCTTGTCAATAGGTAGTTTTGCCTGCTGAGGGTGCCTAGCGACCGTTTCAATGGGCTGTTTTACCCACCGAAGGTGCCTAGGGATAGTGACAACGGGTTGTTTTACCCACCGAAGGTGTTCAACGAGTTGTTTTTCCTTCCAATAGTGCCTAGCGAGCATACCAACGAGCTGTTTTACCCACCTAAGGTGCCTAACGGGCTATTTCTCCCACCAAAGGTGCCTAGAGACCATACCAATAGGCTATTTTGCCTATCGAAGATGTGCCAATGGGTTGCTTTTCCTACTGAAGTTGCCTAATGATCATGCCAAAGGATTGTTTTGCCCACCAAAGATGGGGAACGGGTTGTTTTTCAAACTGAAGGTGCCTAATGACCTTGCCAACAGACTATTTTCCCACCGAACGTGCCTAATGACCTTCCCAATGGCCTGTTTTACCCTTTGATGCCAATGGGCTATTTGGTCCACACAAGGTGCCTACTGACCTTGCCAACAGGCTATTTTTCTAAAAAATGTGCCTAGTGATTGTGCCAACGGATTGTTTTGCCCACTGAAGGTGTGCCAACGGGCTGTTTTTCCCACCAAAGACCTTCCCAACGGGTTGTTTTACCCATTGAAGGTGCCAACTGCTGTTTTGCTCACTGAAGGTGACTAGAAATCGTTCCAACGTGCTGTTTTCCCATCGAAGGTTACTAGTGACAGTTCCAACGGGCTGCTTTACCCATCGAAGGTTGCTAGCCATCGTGCCAACCGGTTGTCTTCCTCATAGAAGGTGCCTAGAGACCATGCCAATGGGCTTTTTCCCCCACCGAAGGTGCCTAGTGACCGTGCTAATGGACTATTTTTTTCCCCGAAGGTGCCTAATGACTGCACCAACTGGTTATTTTTACCAACCGAAGGCATGCAAATGAGCTATTTTGCCCTCCAAATGTGCCTATGGACTGTGCTAACAGACTGTTTTGCCCATTAAAGGTGCCTAGCAATCGTGTTAATAGATTTTTTTTCTACCAAAGGTGTCTATCGAAAGTGCCAAGGGGTTATTTTGTGCATTCAAGGTTCCTAGCAATTGTGCCAAAGGGCTCTTTTGTCAATTTAAGGAGCCTAGCGATTGTGAAAATGGGCTATTTTGCCCACGTAGGGTGCTTAGCGACCAAGCCAACAGGTTGTTTTGCCCACCGAGGGCACTTAGCGACCATGCCAACGAGCTTTTTTACTCGTCGAAGGTGCCCAACAGGCTATTTTGCCCACCAATAGTGCCTAACGACTGTGCCAACAGACTGTTTTCCCATCGAAGGTGTACCAAAAGGCTATTTTTCCCACCAAAGGTGCCTAGCAACAATGCAAACGGGCTATTTTTTTCACAAAATGTGCCTAGCGACTGTGCTATTAGTATGTTTGACCTTACCGAAGGTATACCAACGGGCTGTTTTTCACACCAAAGGTGCCTAACAACCATGCCAACGAATTGTTTTGCCCACCCAAGGGGCCCAACTGGCTATTTTTCCACAAAAGGTGCCTAGCGAACGTGCTAACATGCTATTTTACCCACCAAAGATGCCTACCGACTGCACCAAGGTGTTGTTTTGCCCACCCAAGGCACTAAGCGACCGTGCCAACGGGCTATTTTGCCCAATAAGGGTGCCTAATGACCGTAACAGTAGGCTATTTTGCCCATCGAGGTTGCCTAACAATCGTGCCAATGGGCTGTTTTGCCCACACAATGTGCCTAGGGACCATGTTAATAGGTTGTTTTGCTCACACAGGGTGCCTAGTGACTATGCCAATGGGCCGTTTTGTCTACCAAATTTGCCTAGTGATCGTGCCAACGGACTGTTTTGCCCCCTGAAGGTGTGGCAATGGGCTGTTTCTCCCACAAAAGGTGCCTAGCATCCTTCCTAATAGGTTGTTTTACCCATCGAAGGTGCCCAATGAGCTGTGTTTCCCACTAAAGGTGCCTAGCTGCCGTACCAACGGGTTGTTTTGCCTACCGAAGGTGACTAGCAACTGTTCCAACGGTTTGTTTTACCCCCCGATGGTTGCTATCCATTGTGCTAATGTGCTTTTTTCCCCACTGAAGTTGCCTAACGACCGTGGCAATAGACTGTTTTTCCCACAGAAGGTGTCTAACCACCGTACCAACAGGTTGTTTTATCAACTGAAAGTTTACAAACGGGTTGTTTTGCCCACCGAATGTGCCTAAAGAACATGCCAACACCAAAGGTGCCTAGTGACTGTGCCAATAGGTTGTGTTTCCACTAAAGGTGTCTAGCGAACTTGCCAACGTGTAACACCCCACTCTCGCAACACACGTACCCAACATCCTGAGGGATATCCGAGTCTGTGCCCTGTGAGGGTGGCATGCTATAGCACTCGATCATTCAAATTTCAGAGCGGGATGTTACACAACGAGCTATTTTACCCACCGAGTTGCCTAACGACCATGCCAAAGGGCTATTTTTTGCTCTCAAGGTGCCTAGCGATCGTGTAAACGGGTAATATTGCCCGTTGAGGGCACTTAGCAACCATGCCAATGGGATGTTTTGCCCATCGAGGTTAACTATCGACCGTGCCAACATTTTGCTTTTCCCACAGAAGGTGCCTAGCGACCATGCCAATGGGCTATTCTACCCAAAAAAGGAGCCCAACGACCGATGATGCCTAATGATTGTGCCAATAGGCTGTTTTCCCACTGAAGGTTCGCCAACAGGCAATTTTCCCACCGAAGGTGCCTAGCGACTATGCGAATGGGCTGTATTACTCACTGAAGGTGACTAGCGACTGTTCTAACGGGATTTTTTCCCACTGAAGGTGACTAGCATCCGTTCCAACTGGTTGTTTTACCTACTGAAGGTTGCTAGCTACCGTGCCAACGGGCTGTTTTCCCCACAGAAGGTACCTAGAGACTGTGTCAATGGGCTTTTTTCTCCACCAAAGGTGCCTAACGACCGTTCCAATAGACTGGTTTTTCCACTGAAGGTGCCTAGCAACCATATCAATGGGTTAATTTGCCAACTGAAGGTGTGCAAACGGGCTATTTTGCCCACCGAATGTGCCTAGGAACAGTGCCAATGGGTTGTTTGGTTAACCAAAGGTGCCTAATGACCATGCCAATGGGTTGTTTTTCTACAAAATGTGTCTAAAGGTGCCTAGGGACCATGCCAATGGGATGTTTTTCCACCAAAGATGACTAGAGAATGTGTTAATGGGCTATTTTATGCACCAAATGTGCCCAGCGACCGTGCCAAAGGCCTCTTTTGCTAACTTAAGGAGCTTAGCGACTGTGTAAACGTGCTATTTTGTTCCACAGAATGTGCCTAGTGACTGTGCCAATGGGTTGTTTCTCCCACCGAATGTGCCTAGTAACCCTATCAATGAGCTATTTTGCCCACCCAAGGTGCCCAACTGGCTGTTTTTCCACCAAGGTTTCCTAGCAAATGTGCCAACAGGCTGTTTTACCCACCAAAGGTGCTTATCGATTGTGTCAACGGGCTGTTTTCCCCACTGAGGATGATAGATGATCGTACTAACAAACCATTTTACCCACCAACGGTGCCTAACGTCTATGCCAATGGGCTGTTTTGCCTACCCAATATGCCTAGTGACCATGCCAACGGGTTGTTTTACCCACCGAATGTGCCCAAAGGGTTGTTTTTCCTACTAAAGGTGCCTAGCTACTGAGCCAACTGCCTATTTTACCCACTGAAGGTGCCTATTAACCATACCAATGGGTTGTCTTGCCCACCGAGGTTGCCTAGCAACCGTACCAACGGGCTGTTTTGCCCACTGATGCCAAAGGTCTGTTTTGCCCACATGAGGTGCCTAGGGACTGTGCCAATGGGTTGTTTTTCTACCAAATGTACTTAGAGATGCCAACAGACTATTTTTCCCATGAAAGGTGTGCCAACGAGGTGTTTTTCCCACCAAAGGTGGCTAGCGTCCTTCCTAACAGGTTTTTTTACACATCGAAGGAATCTAACTGGTTGTTTTTCCCACCGAGGGTTCCTAGCAACCGTGCCAATGGGCTGTTTCGCCCATCGAAGGTGAGTAGCGATCATTCCAAAGGGTTGTTTTCCCATCGAAGGTAACTAGGGACTCTTCCAACGAGCTATTTTACCACCCAAGGTTACTAGCCACTATACCAACAAGTTGTTTTCCCCATAAAAGATGCTTAGAGACCATGCCAATGGGCTTTTTTCCCCACTGAAGGTGCCTAAGGATGCCACCAATCAGCTATATTGTCAACGGAATGCATGCAAACGGGCTATTTTGCCCACCAAATATGTCTACAGACCATGCCAATGGGCTATTATGCCCACTATAGGTACCTAGCGACCGTGTCAATGGGTCGTTTTTCCACCAAAGGTGTCTAGCGAACATGCCAAGAGGTTGTTTTACACATTCAAGGTGCCTAGTGACCGTGCCAAAGGGCTCTTTTGTCAAATTAAGGAGCCTAGCGACTGTGCCAATGGGTTGTGTTGCCCACTGAGGGTGCCTAGCGACCACGCTAATGGGTTTTTTGGCCACCGAGGGTGCCTAACGACCGTGCCAACTGGCTGTTTTACCTACCGACAGTGCCCAACAGGCTGTTTTGTCCACTCATGGTGCCTTTGATCGTGCCAACAGACTATTTTCCCACCGAAGGTGTGCCACAGGCTGTTTTTCCCACCAAAGGTGCCTGACGACTTTATAAAGAGGCTATTTTTTCCACAGAATGTGCCTAGCGATCGTGCCATTTGTTTGTTTTCCTATCGAAGGTGCCTAGTGACCGTGCCAACAGGTTGTGCTTCCACTAAAGGTGTCTAGCAAATGTGTCAATAGGCTGTTTTGCCCATCGAAGTTGCCTAGAGACCGTGGCAAAAGGTTATTTTGCCCTCTAAAGGTGCCTAGCGACAGTGTACACGGAGTAGTTTTTCCCATTAAGGGCGACTAGCAACCATGCCGATGGGCTGTTTTGCCCACCAAGGGTGCCTATTGACCGTGCCATAATGTTGCTTTTCCCACCGAAGGTGCCTAGCGACCATGCCCACGGGATTTTCTACGCAACAAAGTTTCCCAACGATCGATGATGCCTAGCGACTGTGCTAACGAGCTGTTTTCCCACCGAAGGTATGCCAACGGGAAGTTTTCCCATCGAAGGTGCCAAGTGACTGTGCAAATGGGTTGTTTTGCTCACTAAAGATGACTAGCGACTGTTCCAATGGGCTATTTTACCCACTGAAGGTTGCTAGCTACCATGCCAACGGGTTGTTTTCCCCACAAAAGATGCCTAGAGACCCTGTCAATGGGCTTTTTTCCCCACCGAAGGTGCCTGGCGACCGTTCCAACGGACTATTTTTTCCACTGAAGGTGCCTAGCGACCATACTAATGGGTTAATTTGCCAATCGAAGGTGTACAAACGGGCTATTTTGCTCGCCAAATGTGTCTAAGAACCGTGACAACAGGTTGTTTGGCCTACCGAAGGTGCCTAGCGATTATGCCAATAGGCTGTTTTTCTACAAAAGGTGTCTATCGAACTAGCCAACGGGTTGTTTTTCCATAAAAATGTCTAGCGAACTTGCTAACTTAAGGTACCAAACGACTTGCCAATAGGCTATTTTGTCTACTGAGGGTGCCTAGGGACCATGCCAACAGGCCGTTTTGCCTATCGATGGTGCCTATCGACTGTGCCAATGGGACGTTTTTCCATCAAAGGTGACTAGTGAATGTGCCAACAAGCTATTTTGCACACCAAATGTGCCTAGCGACCGTGCCAAAGGCCTTTTTGCCAATTTAAGGAGCCTAACGACTATGCAAACGGGCTGTTTTTCCACATAATGTGCCTAGTGACTGTGTCAATGGGTTGTTTTTCCCACCAAATATGCCTAGCCACCCTATCAATGAGCTGTTTTACCCACCGAAGGTGGCCAACTAGCTATTTTTCCACTAAGGATTCCTACCGAACGTTCCAACAAAATGTTTTACCCTTCAAAGGTGCCTATCGACTGTGCCAATGGGTTGTTTTGCCCATTGAGGGTGCTTGGCGGCCGTATCAATAGACTTTTTTTCTTACCGACGGTGCCTAGCGACCATGCCAATGGGCTGTTTTGCCCACCCTATGTGCCTAGCAACTGTGCCAATGGGCTGTTTTACCCACCGAAGGTGCTCAACGGGTTGTTTTTCCCACTAAAGGTGACTAGCAACCATGCCAATGGGTTGTTTTACCCACCGAAGGTGACTAGCAACGATTCCAACGGGCTATTTTACCCACCAAAGGTTACTAGCCATCGTACCATCGAGCTATTTTCTGCACAGAAGGTGCCTAGAGACTGCACCATTGGGCCTTTTCCCCATCAAAGGCGCCTAAAAACCATGGCAACGGACTATTTTTTCTAACGAAAGTGCCTAGCGAATGTAGCAATAGATTATTTTGTCAACCGAAGGTATACAAACGAGTTATTTTGCACACCAAATATACCTAGGAACGATGCCAATGGGCTGTTTTGCCCATTGTACTAAAAGGTTGTTTTTCTCATCGAGGGTGCCTAGCGACCTTGCCAACGGGTTGTTTTGCACATCAAGTGTGCCTATCGACCATGCCAACATTCTACTTAGCCCACCGAAGGTGCCTAGCGACCATGCCAATAGGCTGTTCTGCCCACTGAAGGTGCCCAACGACCGATGATGCCTATCTACCACACCGAAGGTGCCTAGTGACCTTACCAACGGGTTATTTTGCCAACCGAAGGCATACAAACGAGCTATTTTGTCCACCAAATGTGACAGGGGACTGTGCCAATGAGCTATTTTGCACACCCATATTTTGCACACCCAAGATGCCTAACGTCCATGCCAAACTGGCTGTTTTCCACAAAAGGTGCCTAACGAACGTGCCAACAGGCTATTTTACCCAACAAAGGTGCCTACCGACCATGCTAACTGACTGTTTTGCCCACCCAAGGCACTAAACATCCATACCAGCGGGCTATTTTACCCACCGAGGGTGCCTAACGACTGTACCAGCGGGCTATTTTGCCTACCAAAGGTGCCTATCGTCCTTCTCAAGGGGTTGTTTTACCCATCGAAGGTACCCAACGGGCTATTTTTCCCACCAAAGGTGCCTAGCAACCGTGTCAATGGGCTGTTTTGCCAACTGAAGGTGACTAGCGATCTTTCCAATGGGCTGTTTTCCCATCAAAGGTGACTAGCGACCATTCCAATGGGCTGTTTTACCCACCCAAGGTTGCTAGCTACCATGTCAATGGGTTGTTTTCCCCACAAAAGGTGCCTAGAGACCCTTCCAATGGGATTTTTTTCCTACTGAATATGCCTAACGACCGTGCCAATGGACTGTTTTCCCCACAAAAGGTGCCTAGAGACCGTTCCAATGGGATATTTTACCCACTGAATATGCCTAATGACCGTGCCAATGGACTTTTTTCCCCATTGAAGGTGTCTAATGACCACACCAACAGGTTATTTTGTCAACCAAAGGCATGTAAATGGGCTATTTTGCCCACCAAGTGTGCCTAGTGACTGTACCAATGGGTTGTTTTGTGCATCGAACGTGCCTAGCGACTGTGACAAAGGACTCTTTTGCCAACTTAAGGAGCCTAGCGATTATGCCAATGGGTTGTTTTGCCCACTGAAGGTGCCTAGCGACCATGCTAACAGGTTGTTTTGCCCACCGAGGGTGTCTAGCGACTGTTCCAATGGGCTATTTTACCCATCGAAGATGCCCAACAAACTGTTTTGCATACCGAAGGTGCCTAGTGACCATGCCAAAGGACTATTTTCCCACCGTAAGTGTGCCAACAGGCTTTTTCCCACCAAAGGTGCCTAGCGACTGTTCAAATGGGCTATTTTTTCCCCAAATTGTGCCTAATGATTGTGCCATTTGTCTGTTTTACCCACCGAAGGTGTGTCAACGGGCTATTTTTCCCACCAAAGGTGCCTAGAGACTATGGCAATGGGCTTTCTTCGTCACCAAAGGTGCCTAGCGATTGTGGCAATGGACTGTTTTTCACATTAAAGGTGCCTTGCGATCGTACCAATGAGTTATTTTGCAAACAGGCTATTTTCCTACCGAATGTGCCTAGGGACCGTACGAACGGGCTGTTTTGCCCACCGAAGCTGCCTAACAATTGTGCCAAGGGGTTGTTTTTCCACTGAAGGTGTCTAGCGAATGTGCCAATGGGCTATTTCACCCACTGAGAGTGCCCGGTGACCATGCCAACTGGTTGTTTTACACACCGAAGGTGCCTAACGGGTTGTTTTTCCCACAAAAAGTGCCTAGCCATAGTGCCAACCGGTTGTTTTGCCTACAAAAGGTGCCTAGTGACCATGCCAACGGGCTGTTTTGCCAACCAAAGGTTGAAGGTGTCCAACAGGCTATTTTTCCCATCGAGGTTGCCTATCAACAATGCCAATAGGTTGTTTTGCCTATCGAAGGTGAGTAGCAACCGTTCCAATAGGCTGTTTTCCCAACAAAGGTGACTAGCAACGATTCCAATAGGTTGTTTTACCCACCGAAGGTTGCTAGCCATCGTACCAATGGGCTGTTTTCTACACAGAAGGTGCCTAGAGACTACTCTAATGGGCTTTTTCCCCATCGAAGGTGCCTAGCGACCATGGCAATAAACCTTTTTTCCCACCGAAGGTGCCAAACGAATGAACCGACAGGTTATTTTGCCAACCGAAGGCATGCAAACAGGCTGTTTTACCCACCGAATATGCTTGGGAACCATGTCAACAGGCTATTCTGCCCACCAAAGGTGCCTAGCAAATTCACCAATGAACTGTTTTGCCCACTCAAGGTGCCTAGTGATCATGCAAATAGGTTGTTTGCCCATCAGGGGTGCCTAGCGACCATGTCGACTGATTGTTTTGCCTACCGAGGGTACCTATCGACCATGCCAACATTTTACTTTGCCCACCAAAAGTGCCTAGCGACTATGCCAACGGGCTATTCTACCCATTGAAGGTGCCCAATGATCGATGATACCTAGCCATCGTGCCGACGGACTGTTTTCCCACTAAAGGTGTGTCAATAGGTTGTTTTCCTACCAAAGTTAACTAGTGACTGTGCTAATGAATTGTTTTGCCCGTCGAAGGTAACTAGCGATTGTTCCATTGAGCTTTTTTCCAAATGAAAGTGATTAGCTACCATTCCAATGGGTTGTTTTACCCACCAAAGGTTGCTAGCCACCATGCCAATGGGCTGTTTTCCCCACATAAGATGCCTAGAGGCAGTGCCAATGGTCTTTTTTCCCCACCGAATTGAAGGTGCTTAGCGACCGTGCCAACAAATTGTTTTTTTCACCGAAGGTGCCTAGCGACCGTACCAACGGGTTATTTTTCAAACCGAAGACGTGCAAACGGACTGTTTTGCCTATCGAATGTGACAAAGTACCATGCCAATGGGCTATTTTTCCATAAGAGGTGTCTAGCAAACGTTTGAGTTGTTTTGCACACCTAAGGTGCAACCTAACGACTATGCCAAAGTGGCTATTTTTCCACCAAAGATGCCTAGTGAATGTGCCAATAGGCTATTTTACCCACCAAAGATGCCTACCGACTGTGCCAACGGGCTGTTTCGCCCACCCAAGGTGCTAAGCTATTGTGCGAATGGGCTGTTTTGCCCACCGAGGGTGCCTAGCGATCATACCAGCAGTCTGTTTTGCCCATCGAGGGTGCCTCGCGATCATGCCAAAGGGCTGTTTTGCCCACCTAATATGCCTAGCGACTGCAATAACAGGCTATTTTACCCACCGTAGGTGCCCAATAGGTTGTTTTACCCACTAATGGTACCTAACAACCATGCCAACTGACTGTTTTCCCACCGAAGGTATGCCTATAGGCTATTTTTCCCAACGAAAGTTCGTAATGATAGTGCCAACGTGCTATTTTACCAATCGAAGTTGCCCAACTAGCCATTTTTCCCAACAATGGTGCCTAGTCACCGTACCAATGGGTTGTTTTGCCAACCAAAGATGCCTAGTGACCATCTCAAAGGGTTGTTTTGCCCTCAGAGGGCGGCTAATGACCATGCAAACGGGCTATTTTTAGTATCGAAGGTGCCCAACTGGCTGTTTCTCCCACCAAACGTGCCTATCGAATGGGCCAACTGGCAGTTTTGCCCACCAAAGATACCTAGCGATCGTGCGAATGGGTAGTTTTTCCCACCGATGGTACCTAGCGACTGTGCCAACAAGCTTTTTTTCCCACTGAAGGTGCCTAAAGACTGTGATAATGGGTTGTTTTACCCATCGAAGGTGTTCAGCGGGTTATTTTTTTACCAATGGTGCGTAGCAAGCATACTAATGGGTTGTTTTACCCATAAAAGGTGCCTAGCGACCGTACCAACGGGCCGTTTTCTCCACCGAATATGTGTAGTGACCATGCCAACGGATTATTTTGCCCACCAAAGGTGTGCCAACGGGCTTTTTTTCCTATTGAAGTTGCCTAACGACCGCGCCAAATGGCTCTTTTGCCCACCGAAGGTGCCTAGGGACTACGCCAATGGGCTATTTTTCCCACCGAAGGTGTTCAATGGATTGTTTTTCCAACCGATGGTGCCTAGCGAGCGTACCAACTGGCTGTTTTACCCACCGAAGGTGCTCAACGGGCTGTTTCTCCCACCAAAGGTGCCTAGGTATTATACCAATGGGCCCTTTTCTCCACCAAATATGCCTAATAACCATGCCAACGGATTGTTTTACCCACCGAAGGTATGCCAACGGGCTACTTTTCCTACTAAAGTTGCCTAGCGACCGTGCCAAAGGGCTGTTTTGTGCACCAATGGTGGGCAATGGGCTATTTTTCCTACCGAAGGTGCCTAGTGACCTTGCCAATAGGCTGTTTTGCCCAACAAATGTGCCTAGCGACAGTCCCAACGGCTTGTTTTGCCCATCAATACTAATGGACAAGGTGCCTAGTGACCATGCCAACAAGTCATTTTTCTACCAAATGTGCCTAGTGATTGTGCCAACGGATTGTTTTGTCCATCGAAGGTGAACAACGGGTTATTTTTAACACCAAAGGTGCCTACCGTCCTTCCCAACGGGTTATTTTTAACACCAAAGGTGCCTACCGTCCTTCCCAATGGGTTGTTTTACCCATCGAAAGTGCCCAACGGGCTGTTTTCCCCACCAAAGGTGACCAGCAATCGTGCCAACGGGCTTTTTTCCCACCGAGGGTGCTGTTTACACCGAAAAATGGGTTCGGCCTATTTATACTATTTTGGGCCGAAAAAACCTGAAGCCCAAAGAAAGTCTATGGTTCGAAGCCCAGATACTGGCCTTGGCCCATCAGGTTTCAGTGTCCATCAGAGAAGGACATATTAGAGTTAGAGTTGAATTGGGAGTCTAGGAGTCCAAGTTTAAAGAGGAGATAAAATGATGAGGTGATAGACACCAGCCCAAACTCTATCTCTATTGGATAAGATAG
>JAOQML010127820.1:0-17975 GCA_027568935.1 Erythroxylum urbanii | reverse complement strand
GCATATATGAATGCATGCATATGTCACTGTTCACTTATACACTCCTATTCATGGCAATAGGTGAGGGGATGTTACATGATATGTCGGGTCTTGTATATAATATAGCATACATGATTGATCCTATTGCCAAAGCATACAAGATTATACTCATGTGAGTCCTCTCATCTTGTGTCTTGGGACACGTAAATTTCGAGAGTTATATCCCATAAGTCATGGGAAGAAACCCTCTCTTGGACTACTCCATGCTAAACCTATTTAGCACTTTGTCTATGTATATTGATTATGAAAGACCTAGTAACTCCCGTAATCTATCTCTATAAATCTTTATTTGCAATATGTAAGTTGCCTCTTCAAGGTCTTTCATGTAAAAATTTTGAGACAACTAAACTTTGACTGATTGCAAACTTAAGATATCATTTCCTATAAGTAATATGTCATCCACATATAACACAAGGAATATGATAGCACTCTCACTAACCTTCTTGTACATACAAGGGTCATCAAGATTTTATGGGAAACAAAACTGTTTGATTCTCTTATCAAATCAGATTTTCCAACTCATAGATGCTTGCTTCAATCCATAAATGGAAATTTAAAACTTGCATACCTTTCTGCCATCTCTGGATATGAAGCCCTCAGGTTATATCATATACACATCCTTTAGTAAGTTTCCATTTAGGAAAGTCGTCTTTATATCCATCTGCCATATTTCATAATCATAATGAACAACAATGGCTAGGAGTATTCTAATGGATTTAAGCATAGCTATGGGGCTAAATGTCTCATCATAGTCAGTTCCTTGTCTTTGACGATAACCTTTAGTGACTAGCCTCGCTTTATAGGTAATCACATTACCTTTCATGTCGATTTTCTTCTTGAAAATCCATTTGCACCCTATAGATTTTAACCCTTCGGGTGGTTCAACCAAAGTCCATACTTGGTTTTCATATATGGAATCCATTTCATACTTCATGGCTTGAAGTTATTTTTCAGATTCTAAACTCTTCAGAGCCTCTTTATAGGTTTTAGACTCATCGTCCTCTATGAGCAATACGTCATTTTGTTCACTTATAAGAAATTCATATCTCTCTGGATCATTACGTATCCTACTTGACCTATGAACATGTTATGTTTCAGAAGGTTCAACTATTGTCTCATCACTGTGAGTAATAATTTTGGGTTCAGAAAATTGATTTGCGTTTATTTGACCATCGTAAACTTCATTAAGTTCAACTTTGCTCCCACTGCCTTCTCATAGAAGAAACTCTTTCTCTAAAAAGATAGCATTCTTTGAGATAAACACCTTTTGCTCTAAAGCATTATAGAAATGATATCCAATTGTTTCTTTAAGATATCCTATAAATAGACATTTATCAGACTTTGCTTCAAGCTTGTGTGATTGAATCTGCTTCACATAAGCCGGACAACCCCAAACTTTCATATGAGAAAGGTAGGGTCTTTTGTTATTCCATATATCATTTGGAGTAACTTCAGCTGCCTTTCAAGGGACTTTGTTTGTCACATAAACAGCAGTCTCGAATGCATAATCCCAAAAGGATTTCAGTAGATCTGCTAAGCCCATCATCAACCTTACCATATCTAACAAGGTTCAGTTTCTCCTTTCAGCCACAACATTATGTTGCGGTGTGTAAGATGGAGTCCACTGGGATACTATCCCATTATTTCTGAGAAATGTTAAAAATTCCCCGTTTAAGTATTCACCACCTCGATCTGATTGAAGTGTCTTAATGCTTCTACCGAGTCATTTCTTTACTTCATATCTAAATTGTTTAAACATTTTAAACGCTTCAGACTTGTATCTTATTAGATACACATACCTATATTGTGAATAATCATCGATAAAAGTAATGAAGTACACAAAAATACCTCTGGCATGAATGGACATCAGACCACATACATTAGAATGTATTAAGTTTAATAACACATTCATTCGTTCACCCTTTCCTTTAAAAGGTAATTTAGTCATCTTTCCTAACAAGCAAGATTCACATGTGTCATATGATTCGTAATCAAATGACCCTAAGCTACCATTCTTGTATAGCTTAATCATGAGTTTCTCACTTATATGGCTAAGTCGACAATTCCATAAGTAAGATAATTTTAGGTTATCTCATTTTTGTCTTTTAATGTCATTGATAGTTAAGATTGGATTAGATATATCTAATATGGAAATTCCATTGCATAATGTAGCAATACCATAAAAGATTTCATTCAACTTAATTAAATAACCATTGCTTGAAAAAGTTAAGTGAAATCACACTTTATTAAGACATAAAGCAGATACAATGTTTTTAGTCACAATGGGTACTTAATAGCAATTTTCCAAATTTAACTCTAGCCCACTAGGAAGATACAAAACATATGTCTCTACAGCTAATGCAGTAACTCTTACTCCATTTCCCATACGTAGGTTCATCTCTCCCTTTTTGAGTGGTCTACTATCCCTGAGACCCTACATATCAACACATATGTGTGAGCCACATCCGGTATTTAATACCCAATTGTTATTGTCAAAAATAGTATTTACCTCAATGACAAATAATATACTTGAAGTAAACAGTGGGGCATCTAATGCCTTCTTCTACTTCAGCGACTCCAGATAGGTTTGTAGTCCCTCTTCCAATGTGCCTTCGGTGTTGTCTCCTTTACCTTCTTCTTGGCTATACCTCCTACTGGCTTCTTGGACTTCTTCTTCTTCTTTTGGCTCTTCTTTCGGGAACTAGAAGCAGAGTCTACCAGCATCACAACCTTACTGTCCTTCTTGACAGTTTGCCCAGCTATTTTGAGCAGATTAATTAGCTCAGGATTTGTTGTGGATATTTGGTTCATCCAATAGTTAAGCACAAACTGTGAATAATTATCTGTCAAACCATTCAGAATTAAGTCTATACTTAATTTATAATCCATTATGAAACCCAAACTACCTAACCTCTCAATATATTCATTCATCTTTAGTGCATACTACACTGGCAATGATCCCTCAGCCATCTTATAATGGAAAAGCAACCTCCAGGTCTCGAACCTTTCAGACTAAACTTGCTCATCGAATAGTTCCCTCAGATGGTAGACTATGGTTTGAGCATCTATAGCCTCGCACTGCTTTTGCAATTCTAGTGACATAGAGGCCAACATTATACAGCTAGCCAACTCACTCTCATCCAGTAGCTTCTTGTAAGCTGTCTGATCTTCATCAGATGCATCGACAGTAGGGGAACCGGAAGTGGTTCATCTAGGACATATCTTAGTTTTTCAAATTTGAGAACAATTCTAAAATTCTGTAGCCAATCCAAGAAGTTTGGTCCTGTGAGTTTGTTGGAATCTAATAGGGATCGTAGGTTCACACTAGAAGACATTGTGGCGATTTAATAACCTAAAAGAATGAGAGAAAGTGCTAGAATGTACACTTAATACATATCTATAAGGACTTTAATAATATACATTATAGGTCCCAGTATTCTTATTCAAATCTATAGCTCTCACTACAAATTTGAGAAAACTTATAGTTTTCTTAATGGGTCGATATCTGATATCACCAAGAATGAACTTGGGTTTGCCCTACAAGACACTTTAGGTCAATCGGTAGGTATCATTCATACCAATTGCATACATTAATACAACTATCAACTTATGCCAACAACTTTTGATTTAGCATACTCATTCAATTATCAACTCTTGATTTATATACATCCCATGTATATGACCTAACTTCACCTCTATCCATATTGACCTTGGGCTTGCCCAACAAATCAACGTTTCCGGTTAGGACCAACTCATTAATCCAAAAATCTAATTTCCATAGTTTGAACATATTCATGTAGAGCAGGCTTGGGTTTGCCCAACAACCCAACTCTAAAAGAACTCTGATTCTTGCCATATTAGTGGAAGGCATAAGCCCTAATATTTGGTTGAGGGAATATTAGTGGAAGGCATAAGCCCCAATATTTGGTTGAGGGATTTATTCTTTGGTCTCATTTATACTTTAAGCCTATGTCTATAATAACCTTTAAAATGCATCTAATGCATGTATCATATAAAGGAGGTTTAATTTAGGTTATGACTTAACTATGCATCCAAAGTTTGTAATTTGATTCAACTCTTGAACCTAATCGGGTACTAGTGTTCGTCTTGGCTAATTCGAATTATGAATGTGATTTGACTAGGAACCTTAAAATTAATTATTTTGATGTCTAGATTAAACACTTTAATCCTAGTTTATATGTCTTTATCTAGTCACACTAGAAATGCTATGCTCTACTTGGATTAATTCTAAACTAATCCCTAGGGTTTCTAAAATTCCTGTACACTAATTATTCCTTTATAATATCCCTAGGTCATCTCAAATTTACCTAAACAATTTCGGCACATGCCAAAATTATCTTGACAGCCAAAATCGTCAAGATAAATAAGTTAACGTACTAGATACTAAAGAGACCGATTCGATGATCGAAAAATTTTTGGAACCCTAATTTCAAGCACATGCATTAATATTGTTATTTCCATCAAAATAATACATATCTTATCACATAAGAACCTTATTTAGGTCTCATAACCAAAATACATATATTATAAGTCATTAAGTAAGTCAATCCATCAACTTTCAAAAAATTGACCAATGTTGACTTTGACTTTATTTATTAATTGAATCAAATTCAATTAAATATGGAAAAATTCCGAAGTCTTATACACATTCTAAATGTGTCTAACAAAAAATTCCAGAACCTAATGCTTAGGAATTATTTATTAATAAATAGGAAGAAGCTAACACATCATATGTGTGTGACACTTGTCACATTACTTCTAGCACTATTCAATCATTACATCATGCATGAATAAGATAATCGCTTTAACAACAATTTTCATCCATCTCATACATGTGGCAACTTCTCATCTTGCAAGTGCATGCATAAAATTTATTTAAAAAATTTTATAAAAATTAATATGGAATTTTCATGCATGCATGTTCATCACATTTCCAGAATTTCCAGAACTTCATACATGCATCAAGTTGAAACCAAATTCGTCATAAAATAGCAAATGACATTCAATTGCATTTTTCTTTTACAAAAACAAAATATAACATCTTATAAACATTTAGTGAACGAAAAATAGACAAAAATTCTAGAATTAATACGAAATTTTCAAAATCAGCACATGTAATCAGTTTTCTAGAAAATCCCATAAATCAACATATGAACAGTCTGGATATAAATTCAAAATAAAATAGTAAATAAAATTCAACTGCAATATCCTTTTACATAAACATAATTTAACATCTTATAAACATTTTATGAAAGAAAAACAGAAAAAATTCTATAACTTACATGAAGTTTTTCAAAACAACATGCAAGTCAGTCACAACCTAATAAATACTTTGCAAATGTTCAATACATCATCTATTACATGCATAAATATGCTTTGATGCCACTGTTGGATTTGCCATGGTTGCATGCATTACATGCATGCAAATGTAGCAAAAGTGTCAAAATCAAGATTTTGATGCCATGACAACCCGTTAACTATAGAATCTCACATTTATGCAAAGATATGTGTGAAAGAACATGAAGTGTAAACTTTTTACCTGATGTATCTCCTTCTTTCTTGTTTCTTCTGCTTATTTAACTTGATGAATTTAAGTAGATGTTCAATATGGGAGATAGATCAAGGTTATCTTGCATGCATGTAAGATTTATAAAACAATTGCATAAATTTTAATGAAGATAACTCAAGAACACTTCTCACACTCTCTAAAACTTTTCTAGAATACTTTCTCTATCAATTGAGTGTGTAAGAAGTGAAGCAAGCTCGTGCACATAAGTGAAGAACTCACTTATATATCATTTTGTGCCATGCATCACCTCAGGCCACAATCGTGGCCCTATGAGGCACGATCATGGCTTGCTTAAAATAGGGTATACATACTTGTTTTTCATCTGATCTTTTATGTTTGTGACCCTTAGGTTCCCGATTATTTTAGGCATTTGAATTAACTCATAATTCAAGGACATCATGAAGGGTTTCATGATGCCTATTTACTGGAATATAAGTGGATTAACACACAAACTCTTTGATAGTTAATTATCCAACTTATGAACCTTTCCATAGTTAATTACTGTGCAATTTTTCCTTTCATCATACTATACCACACTTAGTTCGAAGTATGGGCTATGTGTCAACTCCCATTAGACTGACTACGTCACATTTAGTTCAAGTGATGTTACTTCTTGTCCTGGGTTCTCATTACTCTTATGTGTTATTGAAGACTCTCTCTATGACACATAATCGCTTTGACCAGAGACTCCCGAGTAACGACCCTGATAAAAGGTCATGGGTATCATCTACTTCTATCAGGAGTGGTGAATCCTTCGGACCAGTTCTTTTAAGAAGAGTTTCACCATTGACTACTCAATTACCTTCGAATACAAATAGTTGTACCCAATCATCATCCTAAGAGCGACCTCGTCTTAAGGTAACAAGGAATGATGTTAATGCATAGGATTTATATCCAAGATATCCTTGAGTACCTCAAGTCTAAGTGAAGTAAATCACTTGTTAATAGAGAAATCACGTATAATATGTAAAATACACAAGAAGGGAGGTTGAATTGTGTTAAATCGTTTAAGATATGAATCTTTAAAAACTTCCTGATTTTCTTGACAAATTCAGACGATTAAAAGTTTAAACAATGCACTTGATTTGATGAGTAATGCAATAGTGAAAATTAGTATCTATTCTTCTAACAACCAAAAAATTAATAAGGTAAGAGTTTGAGAATATGACATTGTGATTTATATTGGTTCCCTCTTAACCTTGGGCTACGTCCAGTCCTCAGAGTTTGTCTGAGATTTCACCGTCTCCTTGAATGTTACAAGTACTATTTTTACACTTGCAGAGCCTCTTCAGATCTCTTTCACAAAGTATTCTTCATCTGCTTCCTTAGCCTCTTCAGGCTTTAGCCTTCCTTTCTCTCGAAAAGATATTATTTGAGTTTTCACACTCACGTTATAGATGTATTTTCTCTCTTTCTTTCTTTCTTTCTTTTCTCTTAAAATATTTTTCACAGCATAAGCACTTGAACACAGAATTTCTCTAAGTATTTTATACATGTAAAATTAATTTTAAAGTCTATGACTACGACTAACATTTATAGCCTAAGTCTCCAACAGTCTTTTTGAGAAATCTGCTTGTCAAGTCTTATAAAGTTTGTTATTAGTTGAGTCCTGTCACTAACTCTAACTAACTGACATTCTTAGCACATTCTTCAATTACGTTGACTTGCTTAGATTTGTATGCTTCGTCTGATGTCTTAGACTTGATCACTTCGTCTGATCAGTCTTATTCAATTTTTACATAAGTATCGTCTTGATTTGATGATTTGTGCCACTTATATTTATTTGTGCACTTACAAATTCATCAAAATAGTTCACACATTTCTATTATTATTATTATTATTATTTGACTTTCATCAAAATCAATAGAAGAAGTAAAGTCTTCTTGACTTAACAATCTCCCCTTTTTTTGATGATAACAAATAATCATAATATTAGAAGATAAAAAAATATTCAGACGAATAATGTAAGATGTAATATACAAAGATGATATTTACAAAACTCCTTTCTACTGTTCTATTTATCTATCTATTTATATCTCCCTATCTCCCCCTATTTGTTATTAATAAAAAAGATGGTTTATTTTAGATGCTTCAAAATTTTAGAAAACATTTGTTGAATATCAGTGCGGATCATCTTGAGGTCTTCTTCTATGAAAACACGTAGAAGTGCTAATTCTTCATAAAGATCGCCCACTGCATCACCTAGTATATCAACCTTAGTATTGATTTTCTCAATGCTTTCAGCTAAGGCTTCCTGAACTTCTATCTACTTGTGACTAGCTTCAGTCCATTCGATGAAATTCTTTAAGAGTTCTAAATTAACAGTAGGATCTTGTAGCATTTCACTAAGTGTATGAACATACTAAAAAATAGATGGTTTTCTAAGTGAATCGTCTAATTCTATGATTTTAATAGAGGGTATTTTGAAAGGTAATTTTTCAACAGGGATATCAAGATCATCAGGTTTGGGTAATTTATAAATCGGTTGCCCTAGAAGGTGTAAAATAGTTTTAACTGAAGGAATGAAACCTAAGGGTTTGAAATGAATGAGCAAACACAAAGGTTTCTAAGTTAAAAACGATACCTTCAATTGTGATACTTTTAGACCTTCCTTCTGATATTGAGCCAACTAACTTGAAGCTTTCATCTTTAGTAAATGCTCCAAAATTATGTCCTAATGCCCTTGATATATGATGTGATACATAAACGCTTATAGGTTGAGCTGCGTGACATACATCATTCATGTTCTTTACTGCCACTTAAATTTCTTCTTCTGTGAGATCAACTTCTTGTCTTTCAGGAAAATTCTTCTTCTTCCCTTTTTCTTTGCTATCTACTGATGCTGGAATTCTAGGTTGTACATCTGGTATAATCTTAATTGTCGTTCTACTTGTCACGGGATAGATTGTATAAGGATTTTTCATAATCTTCAATAGATATGGTTCTGCCTTTTTGTCTCGCAGAATACTATATAATCTTTGTTCTTCATGACTTAGAAGATGTATCGACTGATCATTTACTATTATAGGTTTAACTCAAACCTTAACTTTCTATTTAGTAGGTTCTCTGATGATAATTGAACCTCTGTTACGATCAGGTATTGATTCTTCGATGACCTTCATCTTCAAATCTTCTTTCTTTATTGGTTGAGGAGGGTTGAAAGTTATTAACTGCTGTTTAGACCGTGTCTTTGTCTTCTTTTCAACAGTCTGTGTCTTTTGTGGAACATCAGTTGATGAATCCTTCTTCTTCTAAATAGGCTTCATCTTCTTTTGTTCTTCTACTGGTTTGAAAAGGATTATTACTGAGGCTTCTTCTTCTCAAACACTAACTTCCTTTTTATCTCTGTCTCTCTAGACAATTATTCTTGTTGAATCTGAGGGATAGAGACAGTTAGTTTGACTAGTTGTTTTTATTTCTCTTGCTACTTTTCACTCTCAAAGTCTGCACTAAGAATCAGAACTCTTTGCTTCTTCTGTTCTTATTTTCATAAGGTCATTAATCTTGGTGACCTTCTTAACTTCTTGACCCTTTCTGATTGGAGCATCTCAGCTTTCCTCTTTAAAGACACTTGGTGAGTTAGTTGTTGAACCTTGCTTTCCTTCTTTTGTGGAATCTTTTGGCTTGTATCGGCTTACCAGACAATTGTTCCCTTACTGATATTCTTTCAGACGATCGAGGTGTGGCTTGTTTTTCAAACGGAACATTTCCTTTGCTTCGTCTTTCTAAAAGCTCCCCCTTAAGTTGTGCTTTCTATGTGAAATCTTCATCCGCTTTGGCTCCAATCTTGATCCCCATTTTGTGAATATTAGAGGCATTGATAACACTCTTAACATCTAACTTTACTCTGTTTCCTCTATCAAGTAGGATTCCAGATGCTTTGAAAAATCTTGTTAATAGCATACCATAAGGTAAAGAACCACTCTTCTGATGATATTCCTCCTTAGCCTTTATCATGTATTTGAGAATTAAAAACAAAAGATTAACTGGTTGGTCAGTGAGTAGATGAAACAGACAGTGTTCATCATTCATTGTCACCACGTTCTTTGTTCCTGCTTCTGGTAGGATACAATGGAGAAGAAATGAGTGAAGAACCCTAGCCATCGAAATTAGGGTTGAAGACTTCTTGACTCCTAGATTGCTGAATCCATATAGTTGTTGATTGATTTTGGCTTCGTCTATATGACTTTGAGCGATCCAATCTGTATTGTTGAACAATTCTGCTCCTTCATTTGGACACCTAATAGCCTCCACCATGAAATCTTATATGATTATTACCGACAACTAATCTACCATTGATACCAAGGTATTGTCTACTACCTTCACATTCTTCCAGAACTCATATATTTCATTGAGATACATCGACTCTTGAATGTTGAAGAAGTTCTTCCATCCAACTATTTCAATCTCAGGTTCAATAGTCATCCGAGCATTCATCAAAGAAGTGAAATCGACTAGTCTTCCATAGACAAAAGATTTTGACATTTTCTAATCTATAAAAGATAAACACTAAACAAAGAAATGTATTTCGGTTTAAGAAGCGAGGTTAGTATATAAAGAATTTTAAGAGAAAGATATGAAACGAGAAGAGTTTGATGTTTAGAACAGACCGTTGGATTGTCTTTATTGAGAGAACTTTGAACAAGTCAGTTTCGAAGTTTTTCTAAAAAATTCTAGAGTGTAAGGTGTTGCAGATTTTGAAATGATTTCTCTTTTTTTATACACTCTTAAAAAGTTACCGTTTGTAACATTTGCAACTGATCCACTGGTAATTATGAGATTGAAACTACCGAGTAAAAGTTACCGTTACTGTTTAGTCTGAAAACTTGTGACTTTTCAGCTTCTTCAGGACAAATCATTTGGATCATAGAGTTTCAGACAGATGGTCATTTAACATCACCATATTCAGATTTCGTCTAATTTCCTTGAATTTGTCTTCACTTAAGGGTTTGGTGAAGATATCTTCCCATTGTTGATTCGTGTCAACAAATTGTAGATTGATAATCCCTCTCTATACATAGTCTCATATAAAATGGTGTTTTACTTCAATATGCTTTAACTTGAGTGTTGTATTAGATTCTTTGAGAGATTCATAACACTTCTGTTGTCACAAAAGATTGGAATTTGATCTTCTTGGATAGAATAATCCTCTAACTAGTATCTATAATATCTATGAACAATAGCTTACAGCTGACATGTATTAATCTTCTACAGTAGACAGAGCAATTGAACTTTACCTCTTGCTTAACCTAGAAATTAGATTATGACCAAGAAAGTGATAACCTCCACTTGTACTCATTCTATCAATCCTATCTCCAATATAATCAGCATCATAGTAACCAATTAACTTGAAATCTTTACCTTTCTCATACATTAAGCAAAGATCAGTAGAACCTACCAAGTATCTCAATATTCTTTTAACAGCAATATAATGAGATTCTCTAGGATATACTTGAAATCTTGCACACAAACAAACACTAAACATTATATCAAGTCTTTTTACAGTTAGATAAAGCAAAGAACCAATAATTCCTCTAAAAAGAGTTTGATCAAACTTCTTACCAGCTTCATCTTTGGTTAAGACGATTGACGGATGCATAGGAGTTGACATAGGTTTAACATTTTCCATTTTATATTTGACTAAAAGCTCATTGATATACTTTTGTTGATGAATTAAAATATTTTCATCAGTTTGTTTAATTTGTAAGCCAAGAAAGAACTTTAGTTTACTTATCATACTCATTTCAATTTCACTTTTCATAATATTTTCAAAACTTGAACATAATTTTCTAGAAGTAGCACCAAAAATGATATCGTCTACATATATTTGTACAACAATAAAATCATTTTTAATATCCTTCCAAAATAATATTTTATCTACTTGACCTCTAATAAAACCATTTTTAATCAAAACAAACTCAGACGATCATACCATGCACGAGGTGCTTGTTTTAATATACAAAGCTTTATGAGGTTTATACACAAAATCAGGTTTATCAATGTCTTCAAAACCTGGGTGTTGTTTCACATAAACTTCTTCATCTATAAAACCATTCAAAAATCCACTTTTCACATCCATTTCAAACAGTTTTATATCATGATGAACAACATATACAAACAAGATCCTAATATCTTCTAGTCTAGCGATAGGAGCATATGTTTCATTATAGTCTATTCCTTCTTATTGATTATAGCCTTGAGATACTAATCTAGCTTTATTATTGGTTACTTTTCTCGATTTTTCTAGTTTATTCTTGAAAACCCATCTAATACCTACAATAAATTTATTAGAGGGTTTAAGGACTAGAGAACAAACTTTATTCCTAGTAAATTGATTTAACTCCTCTTGTATAGCTAAAATCCAAGCTTTGTCTTGAA
The DNA here is from genome assembly GCA_027568935.1 of Erythroxylum urbanii. Taxonomy (NCBI): domain Eukaryota; kingdom Viridiplantae; phylum Streptophyta; class Magnoliopsida; order Malpighiales; family Erythroxylaceae; genus Erythroxylum; species Erythroxylum urbanii. The sequence continues at coordinate 5,968 of JAOQML010127820.1, read as the reverse complement.
GAGCTTCATCAATTTTCTTAGGTTCTAATTCAGAAACAAATGCTATATTGGCCTCTCTTCTAAGCTTAGATCTAGTTCTCACTCCTTCTGATGTTTCTCCTATAATCAAGTTTTCTGGGTGGGAAGACTTATATTTCTAGTCTTTTCTTAAGTTAATAATTTCATAACTATCTATCACTTTATCAAATGGATCATCTAGTGGTGAATCGTCTAGGTTATTAACTAAGGGAGTAGATAGAGTTTCATCATCATAATTGTCTCTTTTATCTAGACGAGAATCATCATCAAATTTTACATGCATAGATTCTTCAACAGATCTAGAAACAATATTATAAACTCTATAAGCATTAGAATTAATAGAATAACCTAGAAAAATTCCTGAATTGATCTTAAAACAAATTTATCCTAAATTTCTTTTATATTCAAGATAGTGCATTTGTAACCAAAAGGATGAAAGTAAGAAATATTTGGCTTTCTTCCCTTCCAAAATTCATATGGAGTTTTATTTAAAATAGGTCACAAAAATACTCTATTTTGAATATAATAAGCTGTATTTATAGTTTCTGCCCAAAAGTACTTAGGAAGATTCATTTCACATAGCATAGTCCCTGTTATTTCCTGAATCATCCTGTTCTTTCTCTCTATAACTCCATTTTGTTGAGAAGTTCTAGGAGCAGAGAAATTATGGAAAATTCCATTCTCTTCACAAAATGTTTTGAAATTTTCATTTTCAAATTCTCTACCATGATCACTCCTAATTCCAGCAATATAAATTCCTTTTTCATTTTGTAACTTTTTGGATAAAACTTTAAAGCATTTAAGAGATTCGTCTTTATGTGATAAAAACAATATCCAACAAAATCTAATAAAGTCATCAACAATTACGAGACTATACTTCTTTCCACCAAGACTTGCTGTTCTGGTTGGACCAAACAAGTATATATGTAACAGCTCTAGAGGTCTAGACGAAGTTACAATGTTCTTAAACGAAAAAGATATTTTAACTTGTTTTCCTTTTTGACAACTTTCACAAAAGAAATCTTTGTTAAAACTTATCTTTGGTAAGCCACTTACCAAATCAAGTACAACTAATTTGAAAATATATTTAAAACTAATGTGACCTAGCTCTTTGTGCCAAATCAGTTTCTCATCATCTTTTGATATAAAACATGAAATATTTTGACATTTCAAATCGTCTAAGTTGATTTTATAGAGATTATTTCGTCTCTTGGCAAAAAAGAATATGGAGCCGTCCTTGTTTTTGACTATACAAGAATTTTGATTAATGGATACTTTAAAACTAGAATCGCATAATTGACTTATACTGATTAGATTATGTTTTAAACCATCACCTAGTAAAACATTATTAATAGACGAAAGAGAATCTTTACTAATTTTTCCTATCCTAATTATTTTGCCATACTTATTGTCTCTAAAAGTTAATGATCCTCCTTGCTTATATTGGAGGTCTAGGAACATAGACCTTCTGCCCGTCATGTGTCGCGAACAGCCAGTGTCCAAATACCATTAGTGGTTGTTGCTTCTTCCAAGTAAGGAGATCTGCAGCATAAATTATATCCTTTTGAGGTACCCATATTTTCTTGGGTCCTTTGGGGTTAGTCTTATAATTTTTCTTTAAATAATAAGAATATTGTTTCTTTTTCTTAGCAACATTCCTATCAGGAACACACTTCTTATTATTAAAGCCTAAACTGTTTTTATCATTTGGATGTCTATAACTTCCAATCATGTCATTCATCCTTTTTGTACTTTCTATAAATTTCGATAAATCTACTGAAAGACTATTAATCCTTTGTTTTAATTAATTAATTTCCTCATATCTACCTATGGTTACTTTCTTTTTCATATTGACTACATTTTGCTTGAAGTAGACGTTTTCTTCTCCTAAAAGTTTTGTGTTCTTTATATTTTCAACAAATTTCTTTTTCAATAACCTATATTGTTTTAAAATAACATGTGAATCTTCTAACAATTCTAAATAGGCATCCTGAAGATCATCAAAGTTAGAAATTACCTCATCATCGCTTTCCCTTTCAGCTACCAAGCATTTATTTGCTTATTCTGATGTTTCTGAGTCAGATTCAGATTCAGACGAATCCAGATCTTCCCATGTCACCATCATGCTCTTTTTGTTTTCTCGACTTTTCTTTTGTTTTCTTTTGAACAACGGACATTCAAACTTGTAATTTCCTGGTTTGTTACACTCATAGAAGATGATAAAACTTTTCTCATTGTTCGAATCATCTTTTCTATTCTTTTTTAAAGAGAAGTCTTTATTTCCCCTTGATTTCTTTTTCCACATCCTTCTAATCTTTCTTGAAATGAAAGATAGCTCATCTTTATCTTCACTTAAATCTTGATCAAATTCATTAGTATCATCATTCTTGATTTCTTCAATCTTTAATGCTTTTAAAGATGTACTTTTATTTTTCTGCATCTTTTGATTCTTCTGACCAACCTTCAATGCAATAGATTTATCCCTTCTAGGTTTACCTTCAACATCAAGCTCTACTTCATAAATTTTTAGCGAATCAAGCAATTCGTCTAGCTTCAGCTTGTTTAAATCCTTGGCCTCTCGTATTGCTGTTACTTTAGGTCTTCATCTTTTTGGAAGACTTCTGAGAATCTTTCTGATATGATCTTGACTGTCGTAGATTCTTCCCAGAGATTTAAGTCCATTAATGATTGTTTGAAATTGTACAAAAATCTGATCAATAGACTCATCATCTTTTATCTTAAATAGCTCATACTGATGAACAAGAATACCAATCTTGGATTCATTCACCTAGTTTTTTCGTTCATGTGCAATGGCTAATGTGTCCCATATTTCCTTTGCAGATTCGTATCCATGAACCTTATCATATTTGCTTCTGCTTAGACCACAACTTAAAAAGAACTTAGCCTTTGAGTTTAATTGAAAGCGAGCTTTATGATCAACCAACCATTAGTCCTTCATTGTCTATTAGGATGTATAGACCATTTTTAATGATATCCTAAAGATCAATATGTGTGGATTCTATGAAGAGCCACATCCTGTCCTTCCAATAATGATAATCTTCACCATTGAATGCAGGTGGTCTTGAGACTGAGGCACCTTCTGTTATAAAAACATGTGATTCAGCCATGGATCCTTATCCTCACTTTGTAAAAGTGTTTCTTGGAAATCTTGCTCTGATACCAATTGAAGTAAATCACTTATTAATATAGAAATCACGTATAATATGTAAAATACACAAGAAGGGTGGTTGAATTGTGTTAAATCATCTAAGATATGAATCTTTAAAAACTTCTTAATTTTCTTGGCAATTCAGACAATTACAAGTTTAAACAATGAACTTGATTTGATAAGTAATGCAATAGCGAAAATTAGTATCTATTCTTCTAACAACAAGAAAATTAAAAAGGTAAGAGTTAGAGAACATGACACCGCGATTTATACTGGTTCACCCTTAACCTTAAGTTATGTCTAGTCCTCAGAGTTTGTCTGAGATTTCATTATCTCCTTCAATGTTACAAGTATTATTTCTACACTTATAGAGCCTCTTTAGGTCTCTTTCATAAATTATTCTTTATCTGCTACCTTAGCCTCTTTAGGCTCTAGCCTTCCTTTCTCTCGAAAAGATATTGTTTAACTTTTCACACTCACATTACAGATGTATTTACTCTCTTTTTTTATTTCTTTTGTCTCAGAATATTTTTCACAGCATAAGCACTTGAGCAAAGAATTTCTCTAAGTATTTTTGTACATGCAAAATTAATTTTGAAGTCTACAACTATGACTAATATTTATAACCTAAGTCTCCAACAGTCTTCTTGAGAAATCTACTTGTCGAGTCTTACAAAGTCTGTTATTAGTTGAGTCCTGTCACTAACTCCAACTAACTGACGTTGTTAGCACATTCTTCAATTTCATCGACTTGCTTAGATTTGTATGCTTCGTCTGATGTCGTAGACTTGATCACTTTGTCTAATCAGTCTTATTCAGCTTTTACTTAAGTATCATCTTGATTTTATAATTTATGCCACTTATATTTATTTGCGCACTTATCAAATTCTTCAAAACAGTTCACACACTTTTATTATTATTATTATTTGACTTTCATCAAAATCAATAGAAGAAGTAAAGTCATCTTGACTTAACACTAAGGATATTTACACTATTGCTATGATGAGATTAATTATTGACATTCAATAGATCATCCATGTAATAATCTCATAGCAGTTCATTCGATGTACTTACTACCATTAGTAAGCATCCACATGTTAACTCTAAACATCTCATGCTTACAATTTATGAGATCCATTACTTGATCAAATCAAGGAGTATAATATGTGCTAGTCTTTCTGGATTAATATTGTCCTATCATATTAATCCTATAACTAGGGATTATTTAGTATTAACATAATTACACATAATAGGAGTCTCATTATCATGATCTCATCATGATTTCCTTTATGCTATGTTTTGTATCATAAACTTCATTAATTTGATTTAAGATCAATACCAATTCATATATAAATGAATATCAAATCAATGAAAAATGCTTTTTGCTTTATTAATCAAAATAAAGTTTGTACAAAAGTGCTAAAGGTGATTACATTTAAAGGACTACTTTAACACTTGTAGACTTTATTATCCTAGACATAGGGGAAGTTAAGGAGGAAGAAAAGAATCACTCTATACTCCTAGGGAGGCCTTTTATAGCCACTACCAACACTTTGATTTATGTGAAAAATAGGAAATTGACTATGACAATCTTAGGAGAAACAGTAGAATTTTCAATCTTTAATGTTGAACCTATTCCTGCTTCTAAAGTTTCTGAAGACTTTTCTTTTGTTGATCAAGTTAATGCTGTGTATTTTGATTTCACCTTGTAGAAAAAAGAAGAAAAGAAGCTAGACATTGTTAGAGAGAATGATGAATGCTGCCAATTGCTATTGGATGCAACTACGGAAGTGTTTCAAAAATTTGTGGAGACCTATTTGAATGGAAAGGAGAAAACGATGGAATCAATCACTTTAAGTAAGCCACCTTGAGCATGACCATTGAAGCATCCATCAACAAGATGCTAAAGAAGCAACCCATTTAATTTCTGTTTGTTTTTTCAATTATTTGTTTGTTATTATTTTTCTTAGTAAACGTTAACTTAGTTTGCTTTCTTTGTGTTTGCAGGCCTACTCTTCTGTCTCTTCTATCTATTTTCCTTATAACTCTTCTTCATTCCTTAATGTAATACACCACATTCCACACCAGATCGATACAATGATCTGTTAGACCCCGTTTTCGAAGTCCAACTCTTGCAGAAAATTATAAGACTTGAGCTATTTCCAGTAGAGAACACCTTGATCCTTAATTCCAGTAGTGAAGTCTGTGTTTAATTCCAAGTAAATGACGGTTCAATAATATTGACTTAACTTCTTCTTTATATCGTCTGTGGTTAGCCCATCGTCTGTGTTTACTTATGGCCTAAGTTCTTTTGTCTGAGTTTGATCGTCTATAGTTGACTTTCATCGTCTGGGTTTGACCCCTCTCCCATCGTCTGTCTTTCTACCGTCTTCCTTCCTATCATCTGCCTTATGACGTGTCATCACAGACGATACCTTGCATCTGTGTTATGACGTGTCAACTATGTTCCTTGCATCTGTATATCGTGAGTCTGGGTTCCTCTTTTGCGTCTGTGTGTGACGTTAGCACAGACGATCCCTTGCATCTATGTTTCATGAGTCTGTCTTCCTTTGCGTCTGTATGTGACGTCAGTACAGACGATACCCTCCCTCTATATCTTCCTTTGCGTCTGCGTTGTGACGTCAGCACAGACGATTCCTTTCGTCTGTGTTCTTCCTTTAGCGTCTGCTTTACTGAAGGCAGGCTTAACTCCTTCCAGACACCCTCATTCATCCAAATCCAAGGTCAGAAACACACAAACGTAAACCTCAACTGCTTCTC
>JAOQML010127805.1:0-17978 GCA_027568935.1 Erythroxylum urbanii | reverse complement strand
TAAACCAGAATGTCATCGATAAACACTATGACAAACTGATCTAGATACTCCTTGAAGACCCTATTCATAAGATCCATAAATGCAGCTGGGGCGTTTGTCAAACCAAATGGCATAACTAGGAACTCATAATGCCCATAACGAGTCCTAAAAGCTGTCTTACTTACATCAGACTCTTTGATCCTGAGCTGATGATAACCTTACCTGAGATCAATCTTGGGAAAGACTCTTGCTCCCTACAGCTGGTCAAATAGATCATCAATTCGAGGCAGAGGATACTTATTTTTAGTAGTCACCTTGTTGAGTCTCAGATAATCAATACACATCCACCATATCCCATCCTTCTTCTTGACAAATAGAACAGGTGCTCCCCACGGTGACGAACTTGGCCTTATATTCCCTTTTTCTAACAGTTCCTCCAACTGTTCCTTAAGTTCTTTTAGTTCACCTGGAGCCATCCTATACGGTGGTATAGAAATAGGTGCAGTTCCTAGAATCAAGTCAATGACAAACTCGATTTCCCTTACCAGTGGCAAACTAGGTAAGTCTCCTAGAAACACATCTGAAAATTCCTTTACAATTGGAAAAACCTCTAGCTTCCTTTCATTCCCTTCAGTGTTCACAATGTGTGCCAAGAAGGCTTTACACCTTTTTTCTATCATCCTGTCAGCCATCAAAGCTTAAATGAGTCTTGGTAATGATGTTCTCTTGTCTCCTCAGAAAGTCACCTTCTCTCCATTTCCCAAATCAAATTCCACTTCTTTAAGGCTACAATCCAATTTTGCATGATACTTCTCTATGGCATCCATTCTCAATATCACATCTAGACCCTTTAATTCTAACGGTAGCAAATCCACTACTAATTGAGCACCCTCAATGAAAAGTTCACAGTCCTTATACACTTGACTGATTATCACATTCCTCCCTAAAGGAGTACTAACAATAAAATGGTTATCCAAAGGCATCGAATCAACATCATGAAATGTCATGCTACAAAAGAACGTGTGGAACCAGAATCAATCAAAACATACACTTCAGAATTGAGCAACTGAGCCATACCTGTGACAACTTCAGGTGCGGCTGTAGCTTCCTCCCTTATCATGGCAAACACCCTTACTTGCACCTGATCCTGACCCTTTGGCCTTCCTGAAGGAATAGTCTTCCTTGTAGTTCCAGAACTGCCCACCTCTGTGACTGGCTTGGTTCCCACTATTTCTGCCCTCCTTGGGGCTTGAAACTGTGACCTCTCTTGCCTGGTTACTAAGGGACAGTCCTTGATCATGTGTCCCTTCTCTCCACGTCGAAAACATACTCCAAGTAACTTGAAGCACTCTCCCCTATGTAACTTCCCACAATGTTCACATTGAGGGTTCATGGTTCTGCTCCTCTTCACTCTACTATTGCCTCTTACTGTTGAGGCTTGCACTGACACTGCTCTTGCTTGCTTGTCCTTACTCGAAGTACTGCTTCCCACCTTACTCTGTGTATGAAAGCTTTTCCCACTTCCCTTAGGCATTGGAATACTCATTCGCTTCTTAGAAAACTTCTCCATATTCTTCCTCTTCATACTCACTTCATTCTTTATATTCTTAAGCTTCTCAGCCTAGAGTGCAACATCTACCAACCGTTGGTAGTCACAGAAATTGTGGATCAAGACTTTCTCTTTGATCCACAAATGAAGACCTCCCTCAAACTTGCGGCACTTATCTTCTTCATTTGCTACTATGTTTGCTGCATATCGAGAAAGCTGCGTGAACTTTAGCTCATACTCGCTCACACTCATTTCCCTCTATGTGAGGTTCAGAAACTCCCTGGTTTTCTCTTGTACATAAACCCTCTAGAAGTATTTCTTCCTAAACACCTCCACAAAATCTTTCCATGTCAACACCGGAGGCACAACCTGACTGTAGGGCACTGATTTCCACCAATGGAATGCATCCCCTTGCAGCAAACTGACTGCATAGTCCAACTTCTCCTCATCCGAACACTTCATTTGGATTAGGACACCCTACGTCCTCTTCAGCCATGCTTCAGCTTCATCGAGATTTGTAGTCCCGTTGAAGTCAGCTCCACACTTGCGAAGCTTATCATATTGTCAAGTCCTCTCCACTGGAGCTTGCATTAGAATTTGAGACCCTTGGCCCATGGCATAAGAGAAAGCCTAAGCAAAGGCTCGGAAGAACTGTGGGTCTAGAGGGTTGGCTTGAGGCATAGGAGAAGGTGGTGGAGGCTCCTCATGTTACACACTAGGTGCCTCAGAATCAGGGGCAGAATATGTCCCCGCATTTTGTGGGACAAAAGACTCATCCGTGCTCCCTTGGCGAGAGCTAGATCGAGTCAGAGCTGCTCGAGTTCTCCTTTGAGGCGGCATAGTCACTCCTGATACGTAAAACCAAAGAAAATCTTTAGTCCTTGAACAACCGTTTCAAAGGATGCAAAACAGTTCAAGTCATACAAAATAATTTCAATGCATGACACAATTCATTTCCATACACGTAGTAATCCACGTAAAATCCATGCACGTACACTTTATATCTCCACCTTCCCAACTTATGCTTTGGATACTTCAAAACTTGGTCCTAAACTCGGACTTCAACCTAGTCTCTCTTATGATGGACACCTATCGTAAAAGTTGCCCATGTAAGATCGTAATACCGGCGTTCTGATACTAAAAACACTATTAGGCCCCGCTTCCGAAGCCTAACCCTTTCATGCATGCTCTGATACCACAACATGTTAACTGTTCAATTATACTGACTTAACTTCTTCCTAGTAGCGTCCATGGTTGGCCCATCGCTTGTGCTTACTTATGTCCTGAAGTCTATCATTTGGGTTCTTATCGTCTAGAGTTGACTTTCATCGTCTATGTCTGTCTTTCATTTGCATCTGTTGTGTGGCATGCTAACATAGACGATTCCTTAAGTCTGTGTTTCTATCGTCTATCTTATGACGTGTCATTGTAGACGTTTCCTTGCATCTATGTTTCATGCGTCTGGGTTCCTCCTTTGCGTCTGCGGCTGACATCAGCACAAACGATCCATTGCGTCTATGTTTTCCCTTGCGTTTGTCTCACATTACGTCTGTGTATGACGTCAGCATAGACGATACCCTTCCTTTATATCTTCCTTTTCGTCTATGTTATGATGTCAGCACAGACGATTCCTTTTATCTATGTTCTTCCTTTGTGCCTAGCTTACTTAATGCCTACTTAAATCCTTCCAGCTACCTTCTTTCTTTCAAAACCAAGGACAGAATACACGCAATCATAAACACTAGCCGCTTCTCCAAGCCTCAATTTCATTCAATCCACACATGCAATGCGAAAAATTAATAGAAATCATAATCATAAGCGAAACATACATATATTCCATTCATCCTCAAACGAATATTTGTTTTACAAGGTTTTAATAACCTTACAAGTCATAATACATCAAAACACTTAAAATAATAAAACTTGAAAGGTGGCTAAAGCCTCAAGTTCTAAAAAATCTAACTTAAGAGTGCAAAAGATAGCATGCAGGATGGGGTGTTGTCTTGTTTCCTGACTTACTCACTTTCTTGTTCTTTACCTAAATTGGACAGAATTTGGAGGGGGGTGAGCTTAAAGCTCGTGGGTAACAAGTTTTTAACTTCGAAACAAGCAAAAAACCTTTTTGCGCAATTTAAAACATGTTCAGTTACAAATCATGCATGCATTCATCTTGTTAAACAATTCATGAACACATCAGAATGGTTTGGGTGGATCCAAAACAGAACGTACTACATATTTCCCTTAAGGGTCCTGTGTAGTCGTGAACCTAATGTACTATCGCAATCCCAAGTTATGATATTATGTAGCCGTGAACTTATGGGAGTCCATGAAGGAGCTCCATGCCACTAGCGGGCAGGCGGGAGAAGCATTTAGACAAGAGCACTTGACTTAACTTAGGGGACCACCACAAACCCACATAATACATGTATTTTATGATCTTGAATAATTACTACCTAGAATGGCAATTCTTAAAAAATTGTTTTTCATATCTGAAAACATAATTTCATAAATTTTCAACTTTTTGAAGAAAACATTTTTATCTTTAAAACATATACCAATATGTACACCTTTTGGCTACTTCAAACAAAGAACACACAAATGAACATTAAAAGAAAAACGTTTATGGCTTATTGCTTCATCATAAAACTGTAACCCACCTTAAAGATCCTTGCTTGCTTAGGTATTGGACTTAGAGATGCTTTTCCTCTTGCCTTCTTTGCCTCTCTTGAACTCCTCCTTGATTTCCTTCATAAAGACACAACTCCTATTCAATAGAAATTCAGATTTGATTAACCCATAATGCATATTCACTAAAATGGATTCTAGAATACTTAACCCATATATTCCTTTAGCTCTTTGAACCAAAACCTTTTAAAACTCCGAGAGATAAGAAAACATCTTACCTTGAATCTTCACCAAATAAGGAGATTCTTGGTTCTAAAGAAAGCTCTTTCCTTCCTCTTTCTTTTTCCCCACTTGATTAACCTCAGATTCTCTCTTCAAACCTCAGAAAAATTGTGACCTAGTTAAAAGCTCTATTCTTTTCACTCTTCTTCAAAACCTCTCTTCTTCTTTTCTTTCTCTTCGTTTCTCTCCCACTCTCGTTTTTCACTCTTCTAAGATGACAAGACAATAAATCCTTTCCCCAATGTACCCTTAATGAGTCCTAAAAGTCCACTTTACGCAAAATACCCTTATGCATTCCTAATTCTTCCACTTAACTCTTCCAAATCCCAACCATACATGAAATAATTCCTCCTAAACTTGACTTAATAATTAAACTCAAATAAAGAAAAATATAATTTATCCAACAAGATCACCAAAATCATTCGATTTATGCTTACTAAAAGATTCAGGGTCCAACACATTCTATATGTGAGACCCATTAGGTTCCCAAATACATTGACAACGATTATAAATTTTGATTCTAATTCATAATTAGAATTAGATAAATTAAAACTCCTTTTAATTTATCTTTAATTCTCTAATTAAACAATTTATAATCATAGATCAAGATTGGCGTCTGGTAATGCATCATGACCACCCAAATATTTAGGAATGTCAAAGTAGTTTTGACTAACCTTTCTATGCATAATTTTTCTATGTAATTCAATCCTTTCTTCATACAATGTTTTGATTAGACATAGGGCATGGATTTAATGTCTACTCTATTTTTTTTGTTTAATCATATTAGTTCTCTACCAGTATATTAGCTATCGATTCAATTAATGACATTTGTAAACTATTTACGAAGCATCATTTCAGCTTGGTCAAAGATTTCCTGAATCAATACTAATCGAGAACAACGAAACATTCCCTATAATTACTTTAGAGTGATGAATCCTATCTTGATCACTCAACTACGTTCGTATAGTTTATGCTACATCCAATGACTACCGATTAAACGACCCATGATTAAATAGATCATAAGTAGTATCAAAATATAGCAATCCCCATACAAGATAACTTTGACGACCTCAAGTCAAAGGATCACTTATACAATCATTACAATGAGAATTCCATAGACATACAAGTAATGTACTAAATGGATTTCTCATATTGGGTTTGTTCAGTGAAATTACTCTCTAGCAAGTACCTACACGTTTGTTTAAGTATCTCAATACTTTAGCATATAAGATTGACTACTTCCTTCAGAAGGAAAAACAAAACATATGCTAGTCTTTTTACATTCTATTAATTTCCAATCTTAATAGAACAATGACTAGGAACATTTAGGAATAATACATAAATGCAATATGAATCTCATAATTATAATCTCATTATAATTTCATTTTTAATGTACAATTATTCCATGGAATTTATCATATACAACTAAACATGTACAAGATAAAGAATGCCTTTAAATAATTTTTCACTAAACTACAACCAAAACGATTGGCTGTAGGGCTTAAACCAACACTATCAGTAACTCTGCTACTAGCACAGTGGACTATCCAGTAAAGATACAACTTCTAAATTTACCAATAAAAAGGGATACAAAAGTGAGAATGAATGTGTAAACTGTAATAGTTTACACATTGTTAAATGAAGTAAATGAAACTCAATTCTAGCAATAAAGTGTTTGCATGTTATAGTCCGACAATACTCTCAAGAATTAATTTTTGTACAAATTGGAGTAGAAGTTAAAACCATTTTTACAATAAATATGAATTTATACATTCCAATCTAATGTAAAAGGATAAATGCTATTAATTCTTTTTATCACCTAATATTAAGAGATCGAGCTAGTATAGTTTCATCCCTCCAATTTTATCATATTCAAACCCATTTAATGGCCAACACAATTTGAACTCAATTTCACCTTCGAGTAAAAAATGAATATTTTGTAACATGTAGCATAGACCTTATTATATGTCCCGGATTGTTCATGAAAGGGTTAAAAATGAAGGAAATGCAGAATACCTTATTTCAGTTCCATCGCGACTTTCGAAAAGATTTTTGTGGTCAAAACGAGTTCTAATCTTCCGGGACCTTCACAATAATTGTTCACCGATACATGGTTAACGCCTTTCTACAGTTTTCTCAATACATAAGCACTCTTAACGAGTCAGAGGATCCATATGCTTACGAATGATATGAGCAACTGTAGGAGACCTTAACCTTTATATATGGCTTCCACATCAGCTTTCCCATCACAAGCTTGAAATGGGTCCGGTCTACATAAATCAGAATCCATTTTTCTCCAGGACTTCAACCTATTGATTTAAATCATTTATTAGGCCAATTTATTACCCTTATCTGGATCAAATTACTTAGCTTAACTGATAAGTTATTAAAAAGCTGAAAAATACAATTAATAGTTGTCCATATAATGAGAAAGGACAAAATTGTCCAACATTCTCTCCCTTACACAATTATTAATTACAGTTTTTACTCAAACTCAAAAACAGTTTGAAAAATTCAGTTAAGTCACATTACTGTATTAGTACTAGATTTAAAAACAAATTAAAAATATTTGATCCAAAGGTAATGAAAGTCCAATATTCCATCCTGTAAGGCTTTCGATACCGAAAAATAAGAAATACATGTGTCATGTGTAACACAGGTGTAATATAATCACAAATATCTAATATCTTGTTAACATGAATGAGAAAATAGAGTATGGCAAACTAGGATGATACCTGTATGATCTAATACGTATCATATTCGTTTGTACATCTTGATTTCTTCAACTTTATGCTAAACTACATTTGCTAAATTGCAGCAAAAAAATCCTATTTTCTCTTACTAAATGCTAAAAAGCATTAGAGAAAACCTTTACGTTATCCAATTGAATGCTAAATTATATTAGAGAATCCTTATGGGATTATACCTTATATACCCTTATGTCATATCAAATTTATGGATATCCGTACTAAATTGCATGTGTTTAGTTGACATAAGCTTAAGGTTAATCTTTATATATACCCAATGACCTTTAAAATGCTTAAGATCAATACAAATCTTAAGGCTTTCGTATGTATTATGATTATACTCAAGAACAATTATTACTGAGGATAAAAAGATGATCATTTATATTAATAAACAACCACAATGTCATAATACATTAAAATGTACAAACATTTAAGGAGCAAATACAATGATCCTTGACTAGTGTTTTCTAAGTACCTTAACACACCCATATCTGATACATGTTTAACAAACACTAATGGGCGAAGTCTTTTAGTCAATGGATCAACTAACATCTCCTCAGTTATGATATGCTCCACTTTGATGTCATCTTTCCGAATCGACTCCTTTATGGTCAAGTATTTGACCTCTAAATGCTTAGACCCCTGTGATATTCTTATTATTGTTATTGAACAACACTGCAGTAAAATTATCACAATATAACTAAATAGGTCTAGTTATCGAATCTACCACAGACAACTCATAAATTTTCTGAGCCAAACCGCCTATGTAGCAACTCTATAACATGTAAGAAACTCTACATGCATGGTAGAGGAAGTTACTAATGTCTGTTGACACTCTTCCATGATGCTGCACCATCTGCCAACATAAAAATGTACCTTAAAGTGGATTCTTGATCATCCGACCATATAGCAAAATTAGAGTTTGTATACCCTGTGATGTTTAAATTGTTGACTTTTTTGTATATCAACGTATAATCTTTGGTACCCTTTAGGTATCTCAACACTCGTTTAACTGCATTCCAATGGTCTATACCTGGGTTAGCTAGATCACAGGGTATAAGGAGCAAATATAATGATCCTTGACTACTGTTGTCTAAGTACCTTAACACACCCATATCTAATAAATGTTTAACAAACACTAATGGGCGAAGCCCTTTAGTCAATGGATCAGCTAACATCTCCTCAGTTATGATATACTCCACTTTGACGTCATCTTTCTAAATCGACTCCTTTATGGTCAAGTATTTGACCTCTAAATGCTTAGACCCCTGTGATATTCTTATTATTGTTATTGAACAACACTGCAGTAAAATTATCACAATATAACTAAATAGGTCTAGTTATCGAATCTACCACAGACAACTCATAAATTTTCTGAGCCAAACCGCCTATGTAGCAACTCTATAACATGTAAGAAACTCTACATGCATGGTAGAGGAAGTTACTAATGTCTGTTGACACTCTTCCATGATGCTGCACCATCTGCCAACATAAAAATGTACCTTAAAGTGGATTCTTGATCATTCAACCATATAGGAAAATCAGAGTTTGTATACCCTGTGATGTTTAAATTGTTAACTTTTCTGTATATCAACATATAATATTTGGTACCCTTTAGGTATCTCAACACTCGTTTAATTGCATTCCAATGGTCTATACCTGGGTTAGCAAGATATCGACCCAACAGTCCAACAATAAATGCAATATCTGGTCTAGTGGACATCTGGGCAAACATCAGGCTATCAACTACACTAGAGTATGGGACATTCCTCATAGCCTCTCTCTCAACTTCATTCTTTGGACACTGTGCTAAAGATAATCTCTTGTTATGAGAGATAGGTGCTATAACAAGTTTATATTTATCCATATTAAACCTTTATAGCACTCTCTTAATGTATGCTCTTTGTGAGAGGCTCAATGAGTGTTGAGATCTGTCCTGGTAAATCTGTATACCGAGGACAAAAGATGCTTCACCTAAATCCTTCATATCAAAGTGTTTGGCCAAAATTTACTTTACCTCATGCAATATGGTAAAATTATTTGACACGAACAAGATATCATTCACGTACAGTAATTAGAAGATAACTTTGCTCCCCTTGACCTTATAGTATAAGCATCTTTCAACTTTGTTTTCCACAAAGTCGAATGAGGTTTTGACCTCATCAAACTTTATGTACCATTGTCTAGAAGCTTGTTTGAAACCATATATTGATTTAGTCAACTTACAAACTTTGTCAGTTGCATCGTGATCCTAAAATCTTTCAGGTTGCTCTATATAGACTCCTCATAAAGTTCACCATTCAGGAAAGCGATTTTAACATCCATTTGATGCGGCTCCATGTCATAATGAGCTACTATTGTCATAATCACTCTAAATGCATCTTTGGAGGATATAAGAGAGAAGGTAACAATGAAGTCAACTCTTTCCCTCCGAGTGAATCCCTTAGCAAGTAAACGTATCTTAAACCACTCAACTTGACCCTGTATATCCTTCTTTGTCATAAATAGCTACTTGTAACTGACAAGTCTACAATGTTGAGGTAAATCAACAAGCTTCCATACCTTATTATGCCTCATAGATTACATCTTATGCTTCATTGCTTCCTACCAAAAGTCGGCATCGGGTCCAAAAATGGATTTTGTAAAAGTAACTAAATCCATAATATATCCTATGTCATAGTCTTGCGCGCCCAAATAGACTATGTAATCTGATGAGATAGCAGGTCACCTTTCTCTAGTGGATCTACACAATTGCATAAATTCTTGTACCTCAAAAACCTCTTCCTAAACAGGTATAGGTCCCTATGCCTGCATAGACATGATACTGAAACCTTTATACACTAAACCCGACTGTATGAGGGGAGGATACGAAATGATCATAGTATTTGTCTTGCTATCTCTTGGAGGATGTGAAGATCCTCCCTCATCATGAATGTCATATTCCAGAAACTTAGATGTTTGTGATTCCATTATTCTGGCTCTTCCTTCTCTACAGTAAAAGTTGTAGCCCTTAGAGTGGTCAGGATAACCTACCAAATAGCAATAAGTGGAATGAAATTGGAATTTGCTCTTATAAGGATTATATAACCTTACCTCAATAGGGCATCCCCACATACGAATATGTGCAACGCTTGGCTTCCACCTGTTCTAGAGTTCAAAAGGCATCTTTAGTACTAACTTACTTGGGATTATATTCAAGATATACAATGTCATCTTGATGGTTTCAGCCCAAAGGTATTCGGGTAGGTTAGTCCAACTCTGCATTGGCCTTATTATGTCTTTAGGGTGCGATTGCACCTTTTGATCACATCATTTTGCTCAGGACTACTTAGCATAGTGAACTGAGTCACTATTCCAACTGATTTCAAATACCAACAAACGAACCATTTTCTTGTCCTGCAACTCCATTTCTACCATGGTATTCCCCTCCCTTATCAGATCTAACTATCTTTATTGATTTTTCTAGTTGGTTCTCAATCTCAGTCTTAAAGATCTTGAACTTATCAAGAACTTTAGACTTTTCCTTAAGCAAGAATACATAGTCATAGCGGATATAATTATCTATAAACGTTAGAAAAGATCTAACATTGCATAATGTGACTGTATAGGGACCACTAAAATCTGTATGTATGAGGTCTAATAAACCAGAAGCACGAGTTAACCCCCTCTTTCTTTATCTTGGTCAATTTACCCCTATAATAATTGACACATGTTTCCAGATCATTGAAGTCCAGAGATGGGAGAATTTTATCCTTTATCAATCTCTCAACCCTCTCCATAGAAATGTGTCTAAGACATTTATGCCACAACATGTACAATGTTTCCTTTATAAAGACCCTCTTTCGAGTAACACGTTTAACAATATAAGAAGATGCATACATTTCGTTAGGAGTAAGACACATTTTATGTAATTTGTAGGATAAGAAGGCAGTTCTGATATGTCTTTTATTGATAGAAATATTTACAACTGAAGTATCAAATAAAAAATGATAGCCCTCTTTATCCAAAACTCACACAAAGATCAAGTTCCATCTAAAAGATGGTATATAAAATGTGTCTCGTAAAACTAGTACAAAGCCCATATCGAGGTTTAAACCTACATGTCCTATAAACAAAACATCCACCTCTTCATTATTACTGATCGTCAGCTTCTCCTTTTCTTTAGTCGGCCTTCTCTTGCATGTGAACCCCTACATTATGGAAGCAACATGATTAGAAGCTCCACTATCTAACCGTTAAGAACTTGATGTGGTTATAGCTACATTAGATTCATTAATCATATAGGCTGAGGAGTTACCGAACAGTTCCTGGTTAATCTTCCATACCTTATACTTTGGGCAATTGGCCTTTCTATGCCCCTTCTTCTTACAGAAGAAGCACCTCATACCTTTTATGTCATAGGGGCCCTTAACAATGGTGAACTGTTAAGTCTAAATCTGTGGAAAAGGTTCGGGTTTATTACCCTTACCCTTAGGCTGTTGGGGTAGCCTTCTCCTTTCCCTTGACAGCTGCAAATAGGGTTGTATGAGGAGAATTCTTAATCTTCTCCTCAACTTTAGCACACCAGGAAATCAAGACATGGATGTCCCAATTCTCATCTTGAGAGATGTAAGAGGTAGTCAACATCTCAAACTCCTGAGGGAGAGTATTTAGGGTCTGAGGCACTATGAGCGTGTCGAAAATAGGTACATCTAGTGCCTTTAGCTTACTCTAAAGGTGAACCATCCTAATAATGTACTCTCTAATTCCTCTTTCTCTAGTGTACCTCATAGAGAACAACTCTTTAATTAAGGTGCTCTGCTCTGCATGAGAAGACACCTTGTACCTCTAGGAAATACTATCTACAAACTCCTTTTCTATGACCATATCCGGTAATCCACTGAGCAGATGATCTGGGATTGATCTATTAATGGTCAAATAGCACATCATATTTGTTCGCTCCTAAATTACCATTGTTGCTTTATCAGCTTCTGAGCTGATATCAATAATTGGAGAAGGCCTATCGATATACATCGCCATGTTGACGTCATCCGTCTCCAAGGCAAACTCAATTTCCTTCTTCCACTTCTTGAAATTGAAACTAGTTAAGGTCTCAATCATGACAGCATTGTTATTTACAGAAAAGGTGATTGTCAGAAAGAAAAGACCATGTAAAAAATTAGAATAAATGTAGGATAACAACGATTCTTTAAGTATTAAAGCAGTATCTATATAGAGAATCCGATCGCACATATTATGAAACACCTATAGCTGAATACATAATATATGCAATTAGACCTCTACATGAAAGTGATGAGAGTACAAATGATTAACTCTCACAACACTACCACTTGTGGGTGAGTAGATCATTCAATCAATACCTTTCATCCATGTAATGCCTTTATTTACATCTCAAAATATCATATAAGGTCAACACTTGGGGGCAGAATAATCAAACACGAGACCAGAGACATCCCCAAACATGCAAGCGATACAGTCTAAATATTGACTTAAAAGGCCACTATGGTGACTACAATCTTATCAATACCCAAAAGGACCACAAACACAAGGGACACATCCTTAAATAAACCTCACACTCTATATGGGCATAATGTATGTGAAAATCAGCTATAAATGCAAAAAACCAAATGCACAGTCAAATTAAAACATACTAGTACTGAAAACATCGTCTTTAAACTTTATTTGAGACTTTTATTTAAAAATTCTCAATAAGAGTGAGTTCCGTACTTTCCCAAATATCAAACCTACCATACGAAACATAAAACTTTAAGCGTCTCCCTTATACAGTTTGAAGCACAAAAATGCACTCAAAATCAGCTTTAAAAAGCTTTAAAACCTTTTTCTGGAATTCAACTATCAATGTAATAAATCCAAAAAAATTGAAAATTCAGTATAAAAATTCCCCCGACCCAAAAACTAACCCAAAATGACCCGAATCAACTTTATAAGAATTATAAATTTTTTTAAATATCTGGTGCTAACATCAGTAACAATATAGTGCAGACGTCAGCACAGCACTATGTGTTGATGTCATCAAATGTCACGCCTAAGCGTCGGAATGCACGTAGGCTTAACAACTCGTGTCAGATGTGTCTAGCTCATGTTTGGCACTCACTCACACGTGCATACTTACGCTCATTATATGGCACATGTGTTGCACATGTCAACATGCTTCATGCTTCCGAATCACTGCTATCCACGTGTCAAGACAGATGGTGAGTGCGTGCGATGCACATGCTAGCCGTCCCATACTTGTGGGAGAGCGGGCCACGTGAGGTGCGTGCAACGCATCCTTCACCCTGCTGAGCCATGTGGGAGGACGCGATTGGCGTATGTTGAACCTCTTTATAACGGTTACGGTAGCTTGGTCAGGAGGGTGCAGTTGTGCCAACCAAACTGCCTTATGGTAATTTTTGTAACACCGTTGGGCCCATGCGGTCCACGTGCCTGATGGTGCAATCGCCCTCCGATGGGGAGGATAGTGCAACCACCCTTCGACCCGGTGATCCTGGGATTGTTTTTTTTACTCTTTTTGGCCCGTTTTGACTCGTTTTTCATATCTATCCTTATGTATACCACTTTTACTTAATCATATATGCAAAAAAAACTGAAAAATGATGAAAACAATACTGGATATAAATTGAAAATGTTCATTTCTGGCAACCCATTCATGTAACTTCTCTAATACCACTGTAACACGTAGCATAGACCTTATTACATTTTTTGGATCATTTATAAAAGGGTTAAAAATGAAGGAAATGTTGAATACCCGATTTCGATTCCATCTTAACTTCTAAAGAAATTTTCGTAGATAAAACGAGCTCCAATCTCTCGAGACCTTCACAACAATCGTTAACCGTCAAGTGGTTAATGCCTTTCTACGGTTTTCTTAATATATAAGTGCTCTAAATGGGTCAAAAGATTATGAATGATATGAGCAACTGTAAGAGACCTTAACCTTTATATATAGCTTCCACATTGAGCTTTTCCATCACAAGCCCAATATAAGTCCAGTCTATACTAATCGGGATCCATTTTCTACCTAGATTTCAACTCATTGATTTAGATCATTTATTGGGCCATTTTATTACTCTTATCTAGATCAAATTACATAGCTTAACCAATAAGTTATTAAAAAGCCAAAAAATACAATTAATAATTATTCACATAATAGGAAATGACAAAATTGTCCAACATATTTTTCCATCCAGAAAACTATTAATTATTAATGTGATATGAGTGTCACTATTATATATAACCTCTAGTCTCTTATTTCTACTTTTTACAATTGGAAAGTGGGTGGATGCAAAAGAAATAGAGAGTGAGGAACAAAGTTCGTCTTTGAATGCTCCTTTAATTGGAGTTACATGCGATGGTGCTGATGATGAGCTTAGGAATAGACAAAGAAGCCATGAAAGTGGTCTCAAAAAATTAGAAATCGTTGATGAACTAAAACAACAGTTATGGCTAGCGGGGCCATTAATAGTTGTAAGTCTGTTGCAATTCTGTTTACAGATGATATCTGTGATGTTTGTTGGTCAACTTGGTGAATTAAGCCTTTCTGGTGCTTCAATGGCGACTTCCTTTGCTACTGTCACTGGTTTTAGCTTGATGGTAAGTTACACCTACGCTTTCATTTATGCAAATAGAAAAGAGGAGTAAATAGTTCAAAATTCTATGCATACGTGTAAGTGAAAAGGTATTGTTTTTTTAAAGCTCATCATTTAGACTTTCATACTATTTAGGCATGCATGTTGAATTCAAGAGAACATATGGATGCATAACTAATACCTTTACCAATATATATGAATTGTAGGAAATTTTAAGGCATAGATTAATTGTACAAAGGAGTCTTAGTCTAGCCCGCATTTTGTTTCCTTCAACATTAATCATCCTTTTCCTACTTTCTTCTATTTTTATCTCTAGCTTTCTTTCCCTTTTCAACCTAGTAATAGAGTATAGCGACCATACTTGAGATTTAAGTCTAACCATTTAGTTTCTTCTGTCATCATTTAACCTCTCGTGGGAATGCTGTTGGTGTTCATTTGAGTTGATCTACTAAGAGAGAGGAGTAATTTGTTATTGTGTAGTTCTGATCATTAATCCATACAAAAAAGAAAAGTACTTTGGTCAGATCAATAGATTCCTAGTATGTCTGTCTATAGCATATTATGCAATTTGTTTAAAGTTCACATCATTTTTTAATTGAACATACCACGTATAGGGAATCTTTTTCACTTGGCTATTTAAATATGTTACACTAACTAGGTTATGTTTGTCATGTCATGAGGTTCGTTTATGAATTATAGACAAACTTGAGAGGATCTATGTAGTGGAAAATGACCAAGACTGCGTGATTTATTGCTCTCCTAGAAGTTGGTACATAACTTGTGGCGCATTTATTAATTTCCTCATTAAAGAAAACTTGGGCGCATAATGATTAAGCAAACAATCTCGTCTGCTCTCTTATCGTTGCCTGATTCAACTCATATTCATTATTCAACTGCTGCCATCCAACATGATTATTGTATATTATTAATATTTTTAAAAATGTAACTGTTCTTAATTGCTCCTGATCACTAGCCAATCTAGATATTGTCATCAGGATTATATATCGTGGAAGGTGTTGTCCAACAAATTGGCTTTGAATAGCTTAAGATGGTGCTTTCTAATTTCTGTTTAAATGGTAAAGAAGAGCAAGTCTTTAAAATGTGTTTATGAAGAATTTGAATCTTTGTATAGGTTTTCTCACCTACTGGTACTAAACTTTCTTTTGAAAGTGATTGCTTTTCTTGAGTAACTTCTAGAACACTAATTATGCACTTTTATAATTCTTTTCTAGGAAGTTTGGTTTTTGGATCCTAATAGCCTTCCTCAATTCAAGTGCAGTGCATTGATCTGTAACAACAGTAAAAATTTGTCCTACTAAGACATCTATTTGAATAAGAGCATTTTAGTCATCCTTTTAGAGTCAATAAGATCATCTACTAATTGGTTGACAACATTATACAAATGAACTATCTTTTAAATATAGATCACATTGATTCTTTCTATAATAAAGAATAAATGGGTCCGATATGTTGTACATGAATTTGATTTATTCTTTAACCAATTTCTTCTCTCCCCGTAACAAGTGGAAATAGATTCTTGAATTCAGTAATTCGTAAACCTTGCAGTAAATCCATCTCCCCAATTATAGACAGAGAATTATACCTAAGTCTTTATTTAGGACTCATCTTTAATTTTTGTTCTCAATCCACATAAATCTAATTCTTCAATTTCTATTCTAATCAATTTTATTTGTCTTGACTTTTCTAGGCCTTTTTAATATTGGTTTAGGCTAGGAAATATTGTAGTATTATATAAAATTCTTTGTTAAAATGACTTGATACCTTAAGCTCTATCATCTTAATGAAACAGTTAGGAATGTCAAGTGCCCTTGATACATTTTGTGGTCAATCATATGGAGCCAAGCAATATCATATGTTAGGAATACACATACAAAGAGCCATGTTCGTTCTTTCACTTGCCTGCATACCACTTGTTATCATTTGGGCAAACATAAGAACAATTTTAGAAGGTCTAGGCTAAGATGAAGATGTGGCTGTTCAAGCTGGAATATATGCACGCTTCTTGATTCCAACCTCTTTGCATATGGTCTTCTACATTGCCTCATCAAATTCTTATAGACACAGAACATTGTATTTCCCATGATGCTTATCTCTGGAATGATGACTTTGCTTCACCTCCCAGTTTACTGGATTTTGGTTATCTAGACTTAGAATGAAAGGAGTTGATTTGGCAAACTATTTTTCCTATTGGATGAATGTATTGTTGTTGGCACTTTATGTAAAGTTCTCTTCTTTGTGCATAAAAACTTGGACAGGATTTTCCAAGGAAACCGTGTATAACATTCCCTATTTTTTTAGGCTTGCCATTCCTTCAGCTCTTATGATTTGGTAATTACTAATTACTTCATGAACTTAGAAACTAAATGTATTTCTAGAAATATATATGATCAAATATTCACTATATACAGCTGATTCTAATACTTCTTCATGATCTTGTACACCTTAGAAAGTTGGTCATTTGAAACGATGGTTCTTCTATCTGGTCTTCTCCCAAACCCAAAGTTAGAAACATCAGTGCTCTCTATTAGGTTAGTATCATCATGAAATATATATACTGAGCTGCTTAATTTGTTGAGTCTAAGAATTTAGTAGTTTAGTCCATTTTGTTTTAACTTTGCTCTAACTGTGAATCTAAAGAAGATCTCTCTGCGGCCTTAATATAGCTACCACAATTTGGATGATTCCTTATGGACTGAGTAATGCTATGAGGTGAGTTTTTGCTGCTAATAAATTCCTTCCAATTGGGTCCTCAATTGAAACATTTAGGATACATACTTTATATGGAAAAACGAATAAAATCTAAAATTGAGCTTTAACACAGTGGAGAATGCCTCAGCCTTCCTGCAATTTTTAGTTACCTATTTACCGTTTAACATAACAAAAATGTTCCTTCTGTATAACACTCAGGTCTCAAATGAATTAGGAGCGATGAATTCTAAAAGAACATGGTTAGCCATATATATGGTCCTTAGCTTGGCCACGACTGAGAGTGTTCTGGTGGGAACAGTACTAATATCAATTCGAAACATATGGGGCTATGCTTACAGAAATGAGGTTCAGGTGACCAAATACATTGCTGGAACCCCTCCCCAGGCGGGTCCCACGGGCCCGACATCCTGCGTGACATCCGGACCTGAGGCTCGCGGGGGAGGGATTCCCCACCAG
>JAOQML010127790.1:0-17986 GCA_027568935.1 Erythroxylum urbanii | reverse complement strand
TTCTAACAAAACAAGAAGAAAGATGAAGAAAATTACCTTAACTAGCCCAAATCTTTTCCTTCTTCTTCTTTCTCCTAGCTTCCACGATTTTCCTTCTCTTTTCTTTTGTTCTTTCATGTTCTTTCTCCTCTGTTCTTTCTCTCTTCTCACGACTCTCTCCTTTCTTTCTTATTCAAGACCACTCTTTGTCTTGGTCTTCCAATTTTACCCTTCATTTAATTGTCCTTCCCATTTTACCCCTTCTTTTGTCCTTTATGTCTAATACACTAACTACTTCTAACATTTATATTCTAACTTCTAATTTCTACTTAAGCTTACTAAATTAATGACTATAATGACTAAATGTTAAGAAAATAATAAATAAAATAAATCAATGCATGCATAAATAAATTAAAAATAAATAATAATAATAATAAGAAAAAAAATTTAGGGTGGACAACACATAATATTTAAAAAGCCTTCAGATTAAATTCTGATAACTAACAATATTAGTATTAGAGCACTATCGATTATTAGCTGAGGAGTATTTTTTTAATTTTTAGTTTTGAGATCCACCACAATCTGACATAGACTTTTTAAATAGAGGTGAGTTCCACCTCCAACTAGCTATGTTTTGAGGATATAATCGTTTAACTAGAAGTAGGCTGCGTTTTTAGTCAGCTTATAAAGAGAAGGAGAGCTACGTCTTGTTAAATGTAACGCTCCTCCCTTAGCTTTAATTGCTTATTAAGCAGCTTGCGTGCTTTATTATAGAGTTCGATGGTGTCATCCTAGGTGGGATTGGGACAAAGAGCTACTTCACAATCACAGATGGTGGAGATGGAGTTGCCTATATAGAGTCATGAAACGTTGCTAAAAAATTGTAGCAACTACATGTCTAGCTTGAAAGCTATGGCTCTTAAAAGCTCTTCTACACCTTTAACTTCCCTATGGTCATCCATTAAAGTTGAAACAACATCATAGCAGCTTCAATACTGCAAAGTTTCTCCATATGAAACTCTAAAACCTAAAATTGAAAGTATGGTCCTAAATCCTAATACCTATGACCTATGATTTATAACATACCTATAACCTAAATCTTAAACTTAAATCCTAGACTCTAAACCCTTTCTAATAACCTAAGACCTATAACTTATAACCTATATCCTATATAACCTATAGCCTTAAACTTTAATCCTAAACACTAAACCCTAAATCCTAATACCTAAGACCTATAACCTATAACCTACAATCTACATCCTAAACCTAAACCTTAAACTTTATCCTAAATACTAAATCCTAAAATCTAAGACCTAAAATCTAAAACCTAAACCCTAGTCCCTAAACATAAATCTTATATCCTATATCCTATATCTTAAATCCTAAATCCTAATATCTAAATCCTAAGACCTAAATTGTAAAACCGAAACCTTAAAACTCTAGCCCTTTAACCCTAAACTTAAAAGTAACCCAACAGTAAATACATGCGTTAAGGAATGCAATTACCTAAGAATTAATATTTCTTTACCAAGCAAGACAGAAAATGGTTACCTTTATACCATCTCTATTAAAACCACCAAATCCAACCATCGTCATCATCAACAGAGTCATCTTCTACGATAAACTGTAGGTATAAATAATTACAATATTGAAGCAAAGGTTTTGTATGCAGTAAAATCTTATAGTTACACTTATCAAAATTAGATCCAAATAATACATGACTAAAGAAGTCCACAAAAGCTAATTTTACAACAAAAAATAATATAATCAACATAAAAAAGAGACAAGAATGTAATATGAACTAACCTTGTCATGTGCTATCCCTCGATCAACAACATGTTAAGGATAAAAGAGTGCCGTGAAATTGTTAGTAATTGTTGTTGCAACAACTACAATTGTACTTACAGCACCTCCAATTGTGCTCGATATTGTCAAATCAAAAAAGAAATCAAAATTTATGAACTTCAAACATTAGAGATTTTACCAGGTACAAGCATGCATTATGATAAAAAAAAAGGTAAAAGATATTAACAAGTTAAGATAGCACATAATCATCCTAAAATATTATTTGCGATATGCTTTATAAATTTTTGGGTGGACTTAACAAATACAACCAAATCATAAACCTTAAAATAAATCTTAAATACTAAACATTAAATCCTAAAACCTAAAAAACCTAAAATCTAAACTCTAAACCCTAAACCCTAAAACCTAAACCATACCCTAGATCTTATTACCTAAGACCTATAATTTATAACCTATAACCTAAACCTTAAACTTTAATCCTAGACATTAAATGCTAAATCTTAATACCTAAAACCTATAACTTATAACCCATAACCTATAACCTTAAACTGTAATCTGAAACACTAAAACCTAAATCCTAATACCTAAGACCTATAACCTACAACCTACATCCTAAATCTAAACCTTAAATTTTAATCATAACTACTTCATCCTAAAACCTAAAATTTGAAACCTAAACCCTAATTCCTAATCCCTAAACCTAAACCATGAACCTTAATCGTAAATCCTAATACCTAAAACTTATAACCTATAACCTATAACCTAAACTTTAAACTTTTATCCTAAACACTAAACCCTAAATTTTTTTGAAGAGAATAACAAGTATAATAATATGAGGGAAAAGGTTCAAAACAACAAAATAAAGAGGCCAAAGAGGCTCTAAAAAAATATGTACAAACAAAGGAAAAACGGGCAACAGGCGGCACTTAACATCACAATACAATCATAAGAAAAAAAGGGCCATAGGAAGTCCCCAACAAAATGAAAAAAACATCATGTTTTGTAGGAAGTTTCCAAATATGTCGTTAGAGGACTAGTATCTGGAAACGAGACTTAAGACCTAGAAGCCGAGAAGCTCTAAGATGTCCTGCACAATGTCGGTGGTCGATCTGTGACGTCTACTGAAGATCCAGTTATTCCTCTCATACCATAGAAAGTAAATTATGGCAGAATGGACTAACAGTGAGACTATATGTCTGAAATCCTTCCTCCAGCGGAGATGAGTAGAAGCCCACTATAGGAGGTGAAACCAAGAAATCGAAGGCCAAGCGGTAGAGGTCTTTGTCGAGAGAGAGACCCATACTCGTGAAGAAAATCTACACCGGAAGAAAAGGTGGTCATGTGTCTCTGGAGAGGAATCGCATAACACACAAGCTGAAGAAGATATAAAACCAGACATCTAAAGCCTGTCCATAGTCCGAAGGCGTCCTTGTGAAGCTAACCAGAGGATAAAAGAGTGTCGTGAAATATGCTCTGGAAACCACAGTAGGTGGTGGATTGGATCCACTGGGCCTCAAGCTCGGAGAAGGTACCTTACAGAGTCAACAGTGAAAACTCTACAACTATTGGACTGCTGGATATGAGGTCTAAATCTGATAGAGTCTTATACCTGCTATAGCTCACTGCTCCCCTCAAGAAAAGTCCACTCTCTAGAATGTATAATCTCAGAGACCCTGGCATCCTAAGAGAGCCCAGTAGAAGAGAACCCAATAAGGAAATCTATCACAAAACAGCCCCTGATTCGACAACCAGTAATCTTACCATATGGATACCTCTCATCTCCAATACATACAACAATAAGTCCCCTGCACCACGCCCGGCTTAACAGAATCGTTCTCCAAACCCAAGAGGAGCTAAACGAGACTCCGATATGCCAGAAAGATTTACCTCTTAGTAAAACAGCACATACCCATGTGGTCTATAAAGAAGATTTGTTTGTGAATAGTCACCAGACATACTTAAGTGTAGCAGCCCTATTCCAGTCTTTGACCCTCTTAACTCCTAGAACACCCTCCTACCTCGAAAAGTAGACTGACTCTCATGCCACCTTAACACTAGTATAGGACAGTGAGGTACCCCTCCAAAAAAAAAGCTGATAGTATGCTTTCAATGCGTCGAGTAATGCTAATTAGCAGAATGAACATACCTGACCAGTAAACTTGTATAAAGATAGGACATATCTGATCAATTGCAGAAGAACCGCATATGTGAGAGAAGGTAAAGTCTATAATCGAATCCTAGAAAATATCCTCTCTACCAGAGGAAGACAATTCTAGTGTCTTAACCTCATAGTGATAAGAGGGATGCCCAAGTAGTGAATCAAGAGGGAACCAATCTGAAACCCCAGTACACTCTAAAGAAAAGAAGACTCAGTCTCGGAGATCCTGGAGAAGAAACCCCTACTCTTGGCTGATTTCGTAACCAATCCAAAAACCCTTTTAAAATCTACCAGAGCTTGGCAAATGATCGCGATAGAGGCTGAGTCTGCCCTAGTAAAAATCATCAAGTCATTCGCAAAGCAAAGATGAGTGAGAGAAATCTACCTACATTGTCAGTAATAATGGTAGCTCAGATCTACAGTAGCCTCTTTCAATATCCCATCCAACCCCTCCATCGCCAGTACAAACAGATAAGGAGAGAGGGGGTCCCCCTGTCACACTACTCATATAGCAAAAAAATAATCATGTAGTGCATTGTTAAGTGCTATAGAGAAATGTGCTGATCTAAGACATGCCTCAATCTAACTGATCATGCAATCAAGGACTCCAATAGTCCTCAAACCCAAAAGAATGAACTCCCAACTGACGGTATCGAAAGCCTTACGAATATCAACCTTGAGAGCACACGGTAGTGTTGAGCGATCAACGTGATAATTATGCATTAGCTCTTGGGTAAGAAAAATAGCATCTGCAATCTGCCTCCCTGAGACGAAAGCCACCTCATCTCTCCCAATCACCTTCGATAGAACAACTTTAAATCAATTTGCGATGACCTTTGAGATGCACTTATAAAGGACATTGCAGCAAGAGATTGATTTGAAGTCATTCAGTGTCTATGGGCTCTCCACCTTGGGAACAAAAGAGATCCTAGTGGAGTTCACCAATCGAGGCATAGTTGAGGTAGAGAATAAATATCACACTGCTACCCTAAAATTTGCTCCAATAATATCCCAACACCTTTAATAGAAAAAAGAGATGTACAAATTAGGCCCTAGAGCCTTATCCTCCAAGATGGAGAATAAAGCAATACGTATCTCCTCATCTAAAATTGGGCTCTCCAAAGACTAAACCATACCCTCTGGAATACGCTGAGTAAAGAATCTAGCAGTATTAGTTGAACTGCCATCTAGCCTAGTGCTCCTTAATCAGTGATAAAAGTTCCTGTCTCATCATGTAAACTGTGCACGCTACCTCTGACACTAAACCATAAATCCTAATGCCTAAGACCTATAATCTACAAGCTACATCCTAAACCTAAACCTTAAAATTTAATCCTAAATCCTATATCCTAAAATCTTAAATCCTAAGACCTAAATTGTAAAACCTAAACCTTAAAACTCTAACATTTTAACTTTAAACTTAAAAATAAATCCCAACAGTAAGTACATCCGTTATGGAATGCAATTATCTAAGAATCAATATTTCTTTACCAAGCAAGAAAAAAATTGGTTACCTTCATACCATCTCTATAAAACCACCAAATCTAGTCATTGTCATTAGTAACAAAGTTGTCTTCTGTGAAAAATTGTAGGTATAAATAATTACAATATTGAAGCAAAGTTTCTATGTGCAGTAAATTCTATAATTACAATTACCAATATTGGATCCAAACAACATGTGACTGAAGAAGTCCACGAAAAATATTTTTGCAGCAAAACATAATATAATCAATGTAAAAAAGAGCTAAACATGTAATATAAACTAACTTTGTTATGTGTTATCCCTCGCTCAACAACAGGTTAAGGATATCAGGCTGGATCCTCACATCTTTTATATACATTATTGGTAATTGTGCTTGCAACACTTATAATTGTACTTACCACACCTCCAGTTGTGCTCGATATTGATAAATCAAAAAAGAAATCAAATTTTATAAACTTCAAAAATTAGAGATTATACTAACTATAAGCATGCATTACGACAAAAAGGTAAAAGACATTAATAAGTCAAGAAAGCACATAATCATACTAAAATATTATTTGAAACATGTTTTATAAAGGGTGGACTTAACAAATCCAACCAAATCCTAAACCTTAAACTTATAAATACTAAACATTAAATCCTAAAACCTAAAATCTAAAAAACCTAAAATGTAAACTCTAAACCTTTAAGCCCTAAACCCTAAAACCTAAACCATGGTTCTAAATCCTAATGCCTAAGACCTCTAATTTATAACCTATAACTTATACCAAAACCTTAAACTTTAATCCTAGACACTAAACCCTAAATCCTAATACCTAAAACCTATAACTTGTAACTAACCTATAACTTTAAACTTTAATCCTAAACACTAAACCTTGAATCCTAATACCTAAGACCTATAACCTACAACCTACATAATACCTTAAGCTTTAATCCTAAATACTACATCCTAAAACCTAAACTCAATTCCCTAAACCTAAACCATGAACCTTAATTGTAAATCCTAATACCTAAGACATATAACTTATAACCTATAACCTTAAACTTAAACCTTAAACTTTATTCCTAAATACTAAACCCTTCCTAATACCTAAGACCTGTAACCTACAAGCTACATCCTCAAACCAAACCTTAAACTTTAATCCTAAATCCTATATCTTATATTTTTTTAAAGAGAATAAAAAGTATATTAATAGGAGGGAAAAGGTTCAATATAACAAAGAAAAACGTCAAAAGAGACACTCAAAAAATATATACAAAGAAAAAAATAGGAACTACAAGAGGCCCTCAAAAAATAATGCAAAAATGATATCTATTTAGGGAGTTTCCAGATATATCGCTAGAGAGTAGGCATCTGGAAACAAGACTGAAGGCCTAGAAGCCGAGAACAAATAAGGTCTATGATGTCGTATATATTGCCTATGGGAGATCGTTGTCATCTGCTTAAGATTTGGTTATTCCTTCCATACTATATAAAGTAAATTGTGGCAGAAATGACTAACCATGAGAATATGTGTTTAAAATCCTTCCTCCGACGAAAATGGGTGGAAGCCCACTATAGGAGGGGAAACCAAGAAATTGAAAGCCTTGCAGATGTCTTCATTAAGAGAGAGACCCAAACTAATGAAGCGAATCTACACCGAAAGAAGAGGTGATTGTGCGTCTCTAGAGAAGAGCCGTATAATACATAAGTTGAATAAAACAGAGTCTAAAGGCATCCCTGTGAGGCTAACCAGAGGATAAAAGAGTGTTTTGGAATATGCTCTGGAAACCACAGTAGGTGGTGGATCAGATCCACTGGGCGTCAAGCTCGGAGAAGGTTCCATACAGAGTCAACAAAGAAAACTCAAGATGAGTGGCCCTTCTAAACCCAACTATCAGACTACTAGATATGAGATCTAAAGCAGATAGAATCCCATACCTGTTGTAGCTCACTGCTCTCTTCGGGAAAAGTCCACTTGTTGGAATGTACAATTGCTAAGACCCTAGCATCCCAAAAGAGCCCAGTAGAAGAGAGAATATAAAAAGGAAATAGGTCACACATTGGCCTATGATATGGTAACCAGTAATCCTACCATATGGAGATATCTCGCCCATCTCCAATACACGCAACAATAGGTCCTCTGCACCACTCTCGGCTCAACAAAATCTTCTTCCATACCTAAGAGGAGCTCCACAGGACTCGAGAATGCCAGAAAGATCTACTCCTCAGTAAAACAGCATGTACTCATGTGGTCCACATAGAAGATCTGTTTACGAATAGTCATTACACATACTTAAATATGGCAGTCTTATTCTAGTCTCTGACCCTCTTAACTCCTAGACCACACCCCTACCTCGAAAGGCAGACTGACTCTTATGCCACCTTAGACCTGATATGGGATAATGAGGTACCTCTCCAAAGAAAAGTTAAGAGTATCCTCTCAATATGCCGAATAATGCTAACGGTTATAATGAACATACCTGACCAGTATACCTATATGAAGAAGAGGATAGATCTGATCAACCGCAAACAACCTGCATATATGAGAGATGCTGAAGTCCATAACTAGGTTTGAGAAAGAATCCTCTCCACTAAAGGAAGACAATCTGAGTGTCTTAACCTTGTAGTGATAAGAGGGATGCCTAAGTAGCAAATCGGGAGGGAACCAATCTAAAAACCCAATACTCTCTGAAGAGAAGAAAAGTCAACCTCGGAGATCCCTTAGAAGAAACCTCAGTTCTTAGCCGAGTTCATAGTTAATCTTAAAACCCTCTCAAAATATACCGGAGCCTATCGAATGAGTTCAATAGATGCTTAATCTACCTTACTGAAAATCATTAAGTCATCCGCAAAGCAAAGATGAGTGAGAGAAATCTACCTACACTGCCAATGATAACGGTTGTTCGGTACTGTAATGACCTCTCTCAATACCCTTTTCACCTATATCCTGTATCCTAAATCCTAACCTAAACTGTAAAACCTAAACCTTAAAATTTTAATCCTTTAACCCTAGACCTAAAAATAAATCCCAATAGTAAGTACTTGCGTTAAGGAATGCAATTATCTAAGATTTAATATTTCTTTACCAAGGAAGACAAAAAATGGTTACATTTATACCATCTCTATCAAAAACACTAAATCTAGCCATTGTCATCATCAATAGTCGTCTTCTATAACAAACTATAGTATAAACAATTACAATATTGAAGCAAAGGTTCTCTGTGCAGTGAAATATTATAATTACACTTACCAAAATTGGATCCAAACAATACTTGACTAAAGAAGTCCACGAAAGCTATTTTTGTAGCAAAAAGTAATATAATCAACATAGAAAAGAGCTAATAACACAATACAAACTAACCTTGTTAAGTGTTATCCCTCAATCAACAACAGATTAAGGATATTTGACAAGATCCTCACATCTTTTAGATAGATTTTTGGTAATTATGCTTGCAACACCTACAACTATATTTACGACACCTCCATTTGTGCTCGATATTGACAAATTAAAAAAGAAATAAAAGTTTATGAACTTAAAAAATTAGAGATTATACCAAGTATAAGCATGCACTATGACAAAAAAAGGTAAAATATATTAATAAGTTAATAAAGCACCCTATAACCTAAACCTTAAACTTTAATCCTAGAAACTAAACCCTAAAGCAGGATACCAAAGACCTATATCCTACAACCTACAACCGACAACCTAAACTTAAACCTAAACCTTAAACTTTAATTTTTTTTAAGAGAATAACAAAGTATATTAATATAAGGAAAAAGGTTCAAAACAACAAAAAAAGAGGCCAAAGAGGTGCTAAAAACATATGTACAAACAAAAGGAAAAGGGGCCACAGGCAGCCTTCAACAATATAATATAATCATAAGAAAAAAATGCTAAACCTTAAAACCTAAACCATGGTCCTAAATCCGAATACCTAAGACTTGTAACTTATAACCTATAGCTTATAACCTAAACCTTAAACTTAATCCTAAATGACATATCCTAAACCATGGACCTTAATTCTAAATCCTAATACCTAAGACTAATAACTTATAACCTTATATTATATAACCTCTAACCTACAACCTACATCCTAAACTTAAACTTAAAACTTTAATCCGAAGTACTATATCCTAAAACCTAAAACCTAAAACCTAAAACGTAAACCCTAATCCCTAAACCTAAACCTAAACCTAAACCTAAACCTAAACCTAAACCTAAACCATGAACCTTAATCGTAAATCCTAATAACTAAGACCTATACCTATATCCTAAATCCTAAATCCTAAGACCTAAACTATAAAACCTAAACTTTAAAACTCTAATCCTTTAACCCTAAACTTAAAAATAAATCCCAACAGTAAGTACATGCGTTAAGGAATGCAATTGTCTAATAATCAATATTTCTATACCAAGCAAGACAGAAAATGGTTTCCTTCATACCTTCTCAATCAAAACCACCAAATTCAATCACTATCATTATCAACAGAGTGGTCTTCTGCAAAAAATTGTATATAAATAATTACAATATTGAAGCAAAGGTTTTGTGTGTAGTAAAATACTATAATTACACTTACCAAATGCTTTGGAGTTATTGGATTACATTTTTCAAGGATGGCCATTACTAGGCGCGGTTAAAAACCAATTTCTCTTTCAGAGACAAAACGACCAAGTCTAAGGCATACCTAAAACATCTTCAGTGATCATAGTTACTTATGGAAATGTTATATATCAAATGGGTAAAGAAATGACTTACTTTAATACAATCAGAGATCAGAAGAATAATTGTTAAGTACCCTCTACGCTTTCTATGGCTTTTTGAAAAAATTAGCGATAGGTAGTAATTCATCAAAGTGGTAATCTTTTAAGTTTTCACAAATTAAATCTGAATTCTCACAGAAAAATCTAACAAATCATACCTTTAGGATAAAATGTGCATCTAATTTCTCAAACTATGTAGTAGAGTAACTATAGCTTACCTTATTGAGTAATGCGCCAAATGGCATAAATGAATAAGCTTAGTAAATAACTTTTATTTTATCGTACGATAACAACTTTATGCCACAAAAGTCTAAATTTCATCAATTTACTTCGTCAATGGAGTCAGATTCAGCAACAAACTGTCAAAATAAAAAATTAGAATATACAAGCAACTGTTAAGAACAAAAGCATAGTAAAGATATTATTAGGTTTTCAGTAAAAACAAGGCAAGGTTCAGTAGTTTAAATATGAGAACAATAACTAAAGAAATATAAATGTTCACATTCAAACAACATTTTAACAGTCCCATATATACAATCACCTCATCATCTTAGTTTCATACTTTATAAAAATTTTTAAAGCACTTATAAAGGCACAGATATTAGGTAATCTCGTTAGAAGTATGAATGCATTTATGAGAATAGGGAAAAGGAGAAAAAGAAATTACCACATAGGAAATTCCCAAAATATATACTAAATATCATGTTGTAATAAATCAAAGCTTATATTTCTCAAGGAAGGATAGAGTTAAACACTGCATCATAACAAGCAATCAAATTTAAAATTTTACTCAGCAGAAATACATAGAATAAAATCAATATTCCAAAGTTCCAAAATGTTACATAGCAAGAATCATTCAGTAATGATTTATCATATGAGAAAAATCTACCATAACTCATTTGCACACTCATCGACAATGAAGCCAATAGAACTTGAAATTGAGAGCTTAAGCTTGAAAAACTAGGTAAAGATTACCTTTAGAGAATTCTTTAAATCCTCCTTCAAATTTTCCAAAAAGCTTTTGCTATCCTTATACCTCGTGTCACTCTATGATTGAAGTGATCTTTGAATGGTGCCTTTGTGAATGTGCTTGCAAAAAAAATTAAAAGAATATCTCCATAATTATATTATACCTATGATAAATGAAAACTACACAACAATTGGTATTGAAAGGAAGTACATTCATTTTTACAAAATTGAGTAATAAATCAAAACCACATGTAGCCTTACTCATTTAAATTTGAGACACAGAACATATGATGACCACATCCTTATTCATAACTAAATGATATTTGTTTAGAAAGCTTGAATGTTGTTTCCATGACCATATCAATGATTAGTAGAAAGACTACAAAGTTTCACCAAAATAGACATAAAAACTGGGAGAACAAAATGAGAGATAATGTCTAACAAATTTACCTTCTCTTTCAAGAAATAGACTCAAAATATCATTTCCCTACTTAAACATTCTCTCTTTACAAAGATCCAAACAAATCATCTTATACTATTTAATGCTCTGATTAGCTACAAAAATCTGTACAGATAGACCAGTTTTTAGATAATAGATATCGCTCTCCGTGATCGGGACACCATGCTTTAGTCTCTACATGAACATCTATTGCAAGCTTAGCCACACATGAAAAATTAGTATGACTCTAAACATCGACATCTAGAGTTTTTTGTTGGTGACTTGGTATTTTTAAAGTTGCAGCCTTATTGTCAAATTTTCTTGTGCCAAAGATCCAACCGTAAACTATCACCTAAATTTTATGGCTTGTTTCTTATCATTACCTACGTCGGCTAGGTTACTTAACCCTTAACACTACCATTAGACTCTCGTTTGCATCCAATTTTCACATTTCTTATTTGAAGCTTTTTTATGGTTAACTGAATATGTCTATTCATCCTACATTGTTTTTCTACAAAATTAGACACGACTTTAACCACAAACTATCCATGCTATTTCCCAAGTGCTGGTCAATTAGTAGGGTTTATCTCCAGCTGACGCTTCTTAAGAAGATGTTGTCACCTTGAAGTAGCCATATCCTTCCTTTTTGCTTGAAGACAAGCTCGTTAAGGGAGGGGAGTAATGTTACATCTCCAAAGGTTTATAAACGCCACACTCATAGGAGGTATAAGCAAACAAATTCGGCAACAATTCAGTAGGAGAAGTTATCCAACTGACGCAACCTACTTTTCTATATTTATTTAGAATATTTTGTCTCCTATAATTAGTCATTAGTAGTTATTTGATTGAAGAAGTTGTAATTCGTGACTATCATACTAGTACCTTATATATTGAATAAATAGAAAATTGGCAAAGGCAAGTTGTCTTTTCCACCAAATGAGTTTCCAATTTTTATGAGTAATTTGAAAAAAAAAAGGAAGAGAGGTGAAGAAACATTTAGAACTATCATCCGACTTCCTTCCACAAAGACCCATAATAAGATCATTCTTTCGGGACCATAACAGTCACCCTCTAAATACATGGCAGCAATATCAACTTTCAATTCATCGTTTGTTTGGTAATATCAAAAGTATTTTTCGACCTTAAAAATTCAACCAATCTCCTCCATCAAAAAGAAGAAATTTCATCTTTGTATAATGTCAATGAGAGGAGTTTTACCTTCGTGGTGAGTCAACTTAGGCATTAGCTTCATCGTCCCACGATGATCTTACGTTATCGTGAGGTTCTATAATATGATCAATACCTTTGACTTTGGATTGAGCCTTTATATTAGCATCCATGGCTATCATTTAGGATGTAAGGGGCATCAATTATTAGAGAATGACTTTGTTGTACGGGTTGATTGGATGTGTAGGAGAAGGGTTTTATAGCGGAAAGGGGGAAGTAGAGCGGGTGGAAACCATTGGGGATAGTATGAGGCTCTGATATCAAAATGTTAGGAGCTACTGATGAAATTAAAGAAAATGGCTTCCTAATAGCAATCTTAAATGAAATAACTCTTAAAGATAGTCTGTATGGAGAGGACGAGACTCCAACATAATGACTCAAAGTAATTCTACCATTTTAAATAAATAAAACAAGCAAGACTATTTAAACTATTAGGAATATAATAAATTCCTAAGACTTAGCAAAACTAATTAGAAAGTGGACCTCAAGATGTTAATCATATAGAACATGCAAGTAGAGTGGTTGCAGATTTTCCTAGAATTATGCAAGACTCAGAAGCTGCCTTACACTGTTAACTTCTTCATTGCTGACTTTTTCCATGTTCATGTGATTTCCATGTGATGCCTTATTTTTCCTTTTAAAATAAGTCTTTAAGTGAGGTGTTGTATCAAAAACTTATGAAGTATCTTGATATACTAAAATTCTTAATGTGGATGGAGCTATTTACAAACAATTACTACTAGCTGGAAGATAAACTCCCAAATGATGGACATTCTGAATATCTATCAACCATTGCAAGCTATGCATACCATCATATGCAAAAGATTTCATCTAATTCTTAAACAAAAGTCAACTGGAAAGTTATGTCGAAAACAATCATTGTCCAAAAACTTTTCACACATAACGAACTGCATCTGTAATAAATATTCTCATATTCTTAGTAGACTAATCCAGCATAACGAAACAACATCTATTAACTTCCACCCAAGATTTAGAGTACCAAATTACGTGTTAAGCCACAAAATTATTTTTTGAAATTAAAAGGAAATATAGAAGAGATAAAACTCCATCACATACAGATAAAAAGTAATAACAACACAGAAGTAGTATAACTCACTCTGATGGGTTTTCCAGATGACACACAAACACCTATAGTAGTTTGATGTTAGAAGCCCTATTTACAAACGTATAAAGTAACACTATCAGCCAAGTACAACTAATAACTCATATAAAACCAATAAAACTTCTAATGCTTGACATAATAGTAAACTGTAAAGCTACTTACTATATAGTAAAAATATAACTAAGACAAAGTAGCAGCATCTGTATGATAAGCAATTATATTTAAAAGTTTCAAATTTCATTACTTACATTATTACAAAACTATCACTGACTCTACTCCTCCATAAATGGCCCCTGCTAATACTCACTTAACAAACAACTTTACCATTCACTTTCGCCATAATTGAATTCATGAAGAATGTTTAAAAATCCAAATTGTTTAGAACACTCATAAAAATATTTGTTAATGTATCTAAACTAGCATAATAGGCACTATAAAAGTTGAGATCACTACATCTTACCAGGGAAACCGTTGATTCTCTTGGCCCTTTCCAAACTTTTATTGTTTTCCTACATGCACAATGAAGTTAATTAAGAATAAATTTTAAAGACTTCAAATATCAATTGGCTTCTATTATGAAAGTTTAACATAATATTTTCTTTTCATTTGTTCAAACATTATCACAACCTTTGCATTCGTTGTACTTGTCTAGTTCATCCTCTATAAAATAGGTAGTGATTTCCTTCATGAAGATATGAATGAAGAAACATCAATAAAACATATAACAAGTGTACTAAAAATATTCAAAGTGATATATATAGACTCATGCCTCATTATTGGAAGTGTACTCTTTGAATTCTCCTCATGAGACATTAGTTACCATTCAACAAATAATGTGATTCAAACTAATTCTCATCAAAAATAAAATACTGGATCTTTTCTAAGAATTAATATTTTGAAAATGATAAATAGTCAATGAAAATGCAAATACCTACCATTGTCAGATTTGGATTCACAACTACTAATCTTAGTATGGGCTCTCTGATTATCTGACAAGGGCTTTGTGTTTTTTAGACCTACTATTTTCAAGACTACTAAGCACCTAATGGACTCATTCCTTAAATTCACAAGAATAAATTAAGACAATGAAGTTACCTCTTTATGTGGAATGGGCACTAGGAAAGCTTTTATTTGAAGCATCCTTTATAATAGGCTTATTTGGGAAGAAAAAAATAAATGTATCATAATTATATGATTATGAGTAGTATAATTACAATGGAAAGAATAGGAAACATTGAGAAAGTTGCTCATGAGACCAAGGATTTGTGCATTGAACCAACATATTTGGGAAGATTGATATTTATAGAGAAGTGCATACGAGTAGATCGTATGAATAAACCTTATAATTTAACCATAATCAAGCCTTTAAAGGAATAAATAAAATGTCTTGTTGATGAAATAACTTTTAAATGTCTTTGGATAATGTCGCCTGACATTCTATTTAGTGAATCCTAGGTAGATCAAAGCTCCCTTTAGTTTTATGTTTATCCTAAATTAATTTACTATTTTTGGTTTTACAAGATCATAGGAAGAAAGTCTACAAAAAGATCAAAAATTGGAAACTCTATTTCTATTTTTTTAGGAAGAAAATTTAAATAAAAATCCAAATTTGGTTAGTCTTAATGACAATCTACATTCTTTTCATATTCTCCCTTAGAACTACTAATTTGACTATCATATACCAGATGAAAAAGTTCTTTTATAGCATTCATGACTTTTATCTAGAAAATACAGAAAAATGACAACTTTCATTGGTCATCCACATACAAATAGTTGTGCATCGAAAGAGTAGCATTTTTACCAGGTCCTAACTAGATGATCCTGGACCAATAGATAATAACTAATTTGGGCAAACCTATGTTAGGAGAAAAATTAGAAGTTTTAGTTATTTATATTAACAATAGTAACCTCAGTTTAGCCACAGATTAAATTCCTTTTTAGTTGAGATTTATATTTAGTTTCTTTTCTACTTAGGATCATAACTATTGTAGGAATTTATTTATAATTCAATAACTATTTGTAAAACCCAATCTTGCTTAGTGATTGATGGATATTGGAGTACCTCACTCAATTCTTGTCTCTTGTTGTCTCTTTTTTTTTCCCTTTGATTTTCAGCTCCTAAGCTAGTCTAAAGTTCTATGTTTTCTATTATTCTTGTTTAGCTGAATTCTTGTTAATAAGACTTGTGTTCCATCAGTCATTCATAGCAATACTGCATGTTATAAATGTTCATTGAAATAAGGAATAAGAGTCTTATAGCCCATTTCAGAAAAACCTAGTTTCCAAACATACAAAAGATATTTAGCTTTTGATTACGTACCAGTATCGATGATGACTTTCTTGAAAGATTTGCAGCCATATAACTTTTTCTCCCTAAAGTCCTAAAAAAATAAATGACAAAGAGAATATGAAACTAAACCATTCACAAAAACAAGTGAAGTATATAACATATAATTAACCTATTTTTGTTACTAACCTGAAAAAGTGAAATGAGTGTGTGGCTTATAAAGCTTTCTACATGATGTTTGAAGTATTAAGATAAAAGGGAAAAAAAACTAGAAAGGAAGTAAATTGTTCTCATTTTTTATTTTAATTTTAAAAATTAAAATAACAAAAAATCAAACTAATTAACCCTATTTTTTCATTAGAGTATACATTATCCGTGTAAAAAACAAGAAATCAATATTTTTTCTTTTAACAAAATATAACTAGTTAATATGGTGAAGTAGTCCCCAACTTTGGCAACAAGTGAGTATAGACATGTATTCATCATACTTAGATGTTGAGCTAGTAATTCCCAAATAAGCATTAAATCCTTTGGTCACAACCTTCGTACAAATACAAGGCTACATCCAACATAAATTTCTCCTTAAAGTTACATGCATGCCTGGAGTCCATTCATCTCTTAACATATGTTTACCCAGTGTTCACAGTTATTAATTATCAGGTGAAGTCTGCAAGGTTGCGTTCTTATGTAAGCATATTTTATGAAAAATGAAAAAGACCAAAATGATCACAGTGACATTATGTAAGTGAATATTGTTAAAGTTAAAATTTTGAGAGGAATATTAGAAATGCATTGGATTAATAAAAGTAGAAAGAAAAACTGACAATTCAATGAAGTTTGTTATAATACTTTAGTCAAGAATATCGTGTCAAGATCAATAAACAAGTAATTTATTTATTGCTTTACTTGTTCCAAAGTTGGCAAAAAATGGTGTTAGCGCAAATTGGCTTCTAAGTTTTCTATTATGACTTGTGTGTTTTATATGTGATAGAACCTTCAATTGTATATATTGAATATTTAATGTTTATATTTTTTTTGTTTAGCTTGTAGTTTATGTTTATAATATTTTTTTTGGTCTCTGGTGAGTGGAGATTTCCCCTCTGATGGTACTTAGTTGTTTTGTTTTTGCTACGTTTTATGTTTCTTTTTTACTGTTAGACTT
This sequence comes from Erythroxylum urbanii, assembly GCA_027568935.1. Taxonomy (NCBI): domain Eukaryota; kingdom Viridiplantae; phylum Streptophyta; class Magnoliopsida; order Malpighiales; family Erythroxylaceae; genus Erythroxylum; species Erythroxylum urbanii. Next base: position 608 of record JAOQML010127790.1, on the reverse strand, counting down.
TTGAATTAGGCTTATTGTATCAATGGAATTTGTAGATGCTGCTAATTATATGTATATATTTGGTGGTCGGCATGTGATAAATGTATGACGATGGTGGTAACAAGATTATGAAGATGTTCTGAGGAATTCCAGTTAAGGAAAAAGAAGAATGATGAATTGAAATGATTTTTTTGGGGCCTAATTTAGAGTATGAAATATTTTATTAGATTTCCTAGTCCGTCTAAGTTGGACAATCCCATTCCGATTAATATATATGTACTTAATATACTTAAATACTTCATAATAATAATAACAATAATAATAATAATAATGACACATGGTGATTTGGGAGAAAAGATGAGCATCTTACATGAGCGGTTTGGCTACAAAATTAAAAAAATTATTTTTATTTTATGTTTTGTATTTGAGAAGGAAACACATTAGGTGAGAGTTATAATCAATATAATTAAATTATTTACATTTAATTTTATAATTAGTTTCAATTATTTTTAAAAATAAAAAGTACATTCAATAAATATACTTTATGCATAGGATATCTTTAAAATCTATAAATTTCAAATTAATCATTCTATTAATTAAAATATATAATAAAAATATTATTTTTTATA
>JAOQML010127775.1:0-17993 GCA_027568935.1 Erythroxylum urbanii | reverse complement strand
AGTGATAATTAGAAGTGGGGTATATAGGTAGCGGAGAGACATAAAAACCACCAACTACAACATAGTAGGAAGTAGGAGCATTAAAGCCTAAGGATGTTAAGAAAGTTTATCAAGGGGAGAACCGATAGATTTTTCTACGCCAAACATTCGGAGAACACAGAGAAATTATAATGACACACTTTGAGCAAATGAATTAGTAGGAAGAGAAGTTAATCATTTATTTTTAGCATGTTGGATTTTTAATGACACCTAGGCCTTTTCCACCGTCTCGACCTTAGGTGGTGCATAATGTTGAAAATGACATAATGGCTCAATGGATAACTAATTTGATGTTCATTTTATTTCATTTGATGTATTTCATTTTCATTTCTTTCCTTATGCTTCTAACTTGTTTAATTATTATTTATTCCATTTTTTATTAGTACCTTTTTATTTTACTTATAGTATTTTTAAGTTTTCTTTTTTCTTTCTTATTGGTTTTTTATATAAGGTATTCAATTCTCGATGTTTATTATGGATTTAATTCAAGAAAATCCAAAACTTAGCTTTCAGAGTTTTTCTGTCTCTATTTTCTTTCTTCTCTCCAATGTTATGTATTCAGTTTATGTGTTTTATGTGTATCTATTAAGGTTAATGTAAAACTTAAGTGTAGGAGAGGGATGCACTTTGAGGCATAGTTGAAGAGGAAAAATTATCCAAGGAAATCATCTATCTAGATTTATCTTAGTAAGTTACAATTCCAAGAAAATAAACAAGAAAATTTGATGGTAATTAAGGTGATTCATGAGATGCTTATATTGCTTTGTAATTTAACTACATTAGATTAATGGATATAATTATTAATGAGTAGCCTAGTTCAAACTTGAAAAATTATCTTAAGAATGATGCTTGAATTAAATGATGTTACCATGTAAATGATTTGAGCATAGTTTAGGCTTAGAGTTTACCTTAATTAGTTGCTTATTATTCCATATTGATTATGAAGTGATGTGAAACAAAGTTAATAAATTTTAAGCATTAATAAATTTTCTAATTTTGATTTAAGCAATAGGTCAAACTTATAGTTATAATATCCATTTAAAATTATGACCTAGATGAGCAACTAAAGGTATTTATGGCAAGGTATCTGCCATTACATCAAAAGATTAAGAAGAAATTTTCAATCAAGCTTATCATGCTTTATAAAAAGCTCATAAATATTTTTGTGTTAGTTTGTTTTTAATATTGTTTTTTAATTATATATTATTCTATACTTTTGCTCATTTATTTCCATTTTATATATAAGGTGCAACTATTTACCTTAAGTTGAAATTTGAAGGATTGCTAGGACATGTTGAGAATAGTTAGTGTAAGTATCTAGATATCTAAGTGGTTGATGAACAAGTTGACTATGGGAATAATAATCATACTTAGTTATTTTAATTGGATTATTAATATTTTCAGAAGTTAAAACTCACTTAGAATAATAGTCATTATAATTTATTTGCATGAGGATAAGAAAATATCTAAATGTGGGGGGAATCTAATGTACATGCAACATATTTATATTTTAATTAGTATTTTGCATGTCTTCTTATCTGAATTATGTAGATTTTACTTTATTTTATTTTATAAGTAATTTTGGATAGGTTGCTCAAGAATAAGTTTGGCTAAGAATTAAAGAACTTTATAAGTCAAATTAATAAGAGAATACATATTTGGCTTAACACACACTTAAACATGCGTATGTTCCAGCCCATATCCCTCTATAAATATAAGAAGTTGAAGAAAAGATTAAACACAACCTAGCATACAGCCATGTACTAGGGCATGTTCATCTCTTGAACTATGGTGTTTGAAAAACGATCTTATATATGTATAAGTCAGAGCCTGTGCCATATAGCAGAGCAAATATAATGTGATACACCATTTAGAAAATGGACGTGTGAGTGTCTATGTCCCTCTCTAGAAAGAAAAGTTGAGTTGCAATCTTAGAAATGATAGTGTCCCAAACATGCTACCTATTTAAAGAACAATGAAAACCTTAATTTGGAGAGGGGGTTTTAGAGTTCTTTAGTCTTTTTTATTTTAAAATTAGGGTTATTAATTGTAGGAGTGAGAAAAGCATAAACAAAGTTTGCTACTATCTTTCATATTTTGCTAATGTCTTTAACGAGGAGGGAGATTCAGATTAATCATAATGAAGCAAAATACATCAAAAGATTAATATTTCATTAGGAAAACACTTTCTATGTTATGTTCAACTCTTTTTTGTTCTCATTTAAAGGATGATGTATGGCTAAGTCTTATTGATGTCTAAATAGGAGGAAACCTATTTTTTTTCCTTATATCGACTTATTTCAATATTTAGTAAAATTTTTCTATGTTTAAGAAATATTTGTGTTTGTTCTTGATATTGATTAGATAAATATGAAAGCTTGAAATATATCTTAGCTTTTATGTTAAAAAGAACATGTTTGTATATAGATATTTCACCGTGTGTTTTGTTATATATTTCATATAAGTTACCTTGATTTAGTTTGTTTTTATTATATTTTTATGAAAATTTTAAAGACATTACTTCAAGATGAAAATTTTCAAGAATTAAGATTTTTGCAAGGAAATCAAGAAAGTAATCTTAATTTTTGAAAAAAATGGTTTGACACATACCTATATATTAACTTATGTTTTTCTCATAAATTTATAGCTAAAAACACAACGAATTACATAAGTATATGGATGTCGTGCAATATAAAGATAAGAAAATAATGCAAAATATGATCATGCACATGGGCATATCGATGGTCGTAATTACAAAAAAACTAGAATTAGAAATAGTGTAAGATATGGCTGGCGACACATGCATGTTAGTGCCTATACCATATATGAAAAGGAGAGATTGAATAACACGTTGAAGATATGTACTTGTATATGTCTATATGATTCCCTAAATTGGAAGTAATAAATAACATAGTTTGGGACATGGCTATGTGTACCGTTAAAATTTATTATAAAAAATTTGTAATCCTTATCGAAAAAGACTTTTACAACTAGGATTTACATTCTTTTATGTTTTAGAATTAGGGTTAGCCACCGAGAGAAGAACATGACCTTATAGAGACATCAAAAGCTCATTTTCAAGAAAAAATAAGCTTAAAATTCATCCCAATTTAAGTAAATCACTATGATAAATTAAGATCATCTAAACTTTCTATCTACTTTTGATTTCTTTATTATGTTGACTATGTTTGACAAGTTGAACAACATATTATGGTCTAATCATTTAATATATCTAGATAGGAAGGATCCTTTGTATTTTTCTATATATGGATTAAATTCTATTTTATTTATAAGTTAAATTTTATATATGAGAAATATATTTAATTATTTTTAATGCTAATTTAATTAAAAATAATGATTATATCATATCTTAATTCATATAAAGATGTTTCGAAAGAGTCTATATATGGATGAATTGTGGTTTGGATATTAGGAGTTCTATGGGATATTATGGAGAATTACATAAAGCCTTTAGTGTTAGGGTCAAACTTTTTAATAAATTTCATAAATCTAAATGTATTCTTAGGGGTTAAATTAGATAACCACTTAACTTAATCAACTTAAAAATAGATGGTTGTAACATGATCTAGAGCAATTCATTATCCTAGGAAATTTTATTAGCTTAGATGGTAGAACATTTTTTATAAAATAAAGCATGGATGTAAATATTATAATTGGTGAAATATTATTATGAAGTTTGTTAAATATTTCTTTTATCTTTTTGATTAAGTTCTCTGATTTGTTTCTATTGGTTTTATTTATTTAGCTAGATAGTAGTATGCAATTTCACTAGTGTTTTAATGTTTCCTTATAGGATTAAAACTTTACTCATTAATATATTATTACTAAATGATTGATGTAATTACTTGAGGTTATGAGAAATATTTAATGGTAAAGAAAATTTTAAGTACTAGAGAAAAACACTTACCATCATTAGTATTAAGAATTGAATAAGACATTAGAAATAGACTTACATAATTCTTTTGGTATTAGGATAAAAACTTTTATGAACTTTTATAGATCTTAATGTATTCTTAAATGCATTAATTAAACAGTCATATCATTTAATTAATCAAAGGATACGTGGTTATGCATCAAAAGAAGACAATTTATTAACTTGGGATATTTCGTCAATCCATATCATAAATTCTTATCTAAATGTTTTACAAGTTATAGATTCTTTTATAAATGTTTTATATCATCCGACTTCTTATTATTGATTATTATGTCCTTTGTTTTTAATGGATTCTTAATCTATCTAGTATAATTTTAGGTTTTGGATAAAACAATCACACTATTTATTATTAACTAAATAATAGTATGTGTATTATAATAACCCTTACTGATTCCTTAATAGATCGATACTTTAATCACTACACTGTTATAAGGTGATATGTATACTTCCTAAAGCTATTAGTAATATTATAGTAGAGAAAACAATAATCATTAACTAACATACTTTGTATGAGAAAGAAATAATTTCTCACAAGTTAAATTTTGATCCCCTCTTTTTGACAATAAAATAAAAGAAGAAAATTTTCATAATATAAAGATAGCAACTTGCTAACATGCATATGGTCAAAAAGGCTAACAAGACATGGATATGTGTGTCAACTTCATATATCTAAACAAGGCATGCCCCAAAGATAATTATTCCTTACCATAAATAAATTAGTTGGTAAATACTAACTGATGCAAGAAGAAACAAAGAAAAACTAAGCAACACTCTTAATTTGAAGAAACATGAGAATCCATTTGTAGAGAAAGCTTAAAGCCAACTAAATATGAGAATATTATTAATAGAGTGTTAAACACAATGTTTAGGAGGCCTATTTATAAGCTTGATAAAGTAATCTTAATATTAACGAAAATAGGAAAAATTTAGAAAACTAATAGAAATAAGAAAACCGAACAACTATGATACTTATGGAAATAGGAAACTTATGAAAGTAGAAGTTCCATGTCAATCCCTTTTACTTAGGAAAAAGCAAATCCTCTAGTATTTTGGCAAATCAAGGTCAATGGCTCATCATAATCATGATGATATGTGTTTAAATATTGATATGTTTGATCTATTACACTTAGTGATTAATACCTTAGAAATGATTAGGATGCTCACTTTGATTCATATTTGATTTTAGGTACATTTTGGAAGTAAAGGAATTAAAGTGGCCCGAATACATGCTCATTGAAGCCATCTTTTCAATTTCTATACTCTTTATCTTCATGGAGCAAGAATGAGAAATATTGGAGCAAGTAAAGAAAAGAAAATTAAGAATGAGATGCAATGAAGCAGCTCATGTTTCCATAGATTTTGCATTTCCATCACACGTCCATTTAACCATAATATGATATTCTTTTCTAAGAGAAGTGCGGAGAATGGTGGTTAAATGATGATTGGTGGATAGCTACATATAGAGGGCTAAAGCATGACAACATAACACCTATCCATTTATCTTATGAAAAGCCTAGTTGCTATATATAGAGGATTGAAGCATGACAACATAGCACATGTCCATTTATCTTATGAAAAGCCTAGATGCCATATATGGAGGGCTGAATTATAACAACGTAACATGTGTCCATTTATCTTAAGAAAAGCCTAGATGCCATATGGTGTAGTACATAGCTTTTAAATGAAGAAAGGAGGCTGAAATACATGAGTAAAATTTTTGAAAGCCAATCTAAATTATTACAGCCATGATTTACGTTACCACACCCATGAAATAGCTCTCTCCATTAAGATTTATATGGACAACTTTCCATTGAAAGATAGTTATCCATTTGCCATATTTTAACCTAAATTTTGAGTAACAAGAAGAGAGAGTAGGTGTCCGCAGAGGGGTTGGGGTTAAAACAGGAGAGAAAAACGTGAGTGGAGGAGTGGATAATGTATGAAGGTCGACTGATGGGAGTGGAAGGTTGAACATGTGTGCTTCATCTTTTTCTAGGAAGAAAATATTGCTTAAGAGTTAAGAAAAGGGTGGTAGCTGTCCAAAAACTCAACATAACCTAGCTAAGAACGTGAGGGGGGCTAGTGTATAGGTGGTGAACTAAAAAAGAAGCTAAAGCGATGTTAAGTATAAGCTGAATTTGTGATAATGGAGACTGAATATATGTAAGTGGAGTAGGTGTGTATGAGTGAAGTGGATCTGAAATATATGAATGGGGCTGGTGTGTGTGAGTGGAGACTAATATAGCTACTGAATAAGAAAAGAATAGGATGTTTCAGCTGAAAGGAGGGTGAAATATTGAGAATGAATGGAGAGTTTGGCTGTTGGAAAATGGGAGGAGAAACTTAGACAATAGCGAACAGACCACTCCCTTCATCATTTTCTCATCATTTTCCAACTAGAATGGAAGCTTGGAGCTGATTCATAGAGATTGGAAGAGGAAATGGAAGGCTAAATCACCTGACGCCGATTCGGAGGTGGAATCGAGGCCAAGGAGCATATTAAGCGTATAGTGTTGTGTATCATTTTCTACTCTCTTTTCAGATTGTTACGTTATTTTGTATAGATTGATTGGGTATTTAGATAATGATGGTTTTAATGCTCTATTAAATCATTTTGATAACTACCTATAGCTAGATCTTGAATGTGATATGTATTAATCATGTGGAAGATCTTTTGTAGCAACTAACGGTGCTGAATCGTTAGAAATAACGTAGCTTAAGTTAAATAGGCCGTGCTTGCATGATTATTATTTAAATTGATATGTTTTTCTTACTTGTAATGATGCTGTTTGGATAAAATTAGAAAGCTTGTTTTAGGTTTCTTGATGGTTAGGGTTAATTGACGAGCGCTTCATAATTAACTAAAACTTAAGGAAAAACCAGAATTAATAAAGCTTGTTATTAATTCATGATCAACAGTCTAAAAGGAGGAGTAAAGATGATAACTCAATGACATTTGTGAAATTGTGCTTAGGCTGAGATAAAACCAATGAATCAATGTTCAATTTATTCATCGACTTTATCATTTTTCTATAGTTTAATTTGATTTATTTTTATAAGATTCAATTTTATTTTGTTTTTAATTTGTTTCAAATTGAAAATCCCCCTATTTGCTTCAATAGATAATTTAAGAAAGTATTTGATATTAATCCCTGTGGGATCGACCTAGACTTATCGCTATCTATAGCTTAGTCTAGTTATTTTGGTAGCGTTATGAAGCACAATTAATTTTGGCACCGTTGTTGGGGACTATTATCCTTTGCTTTTTTGAATTTATTCATTCTGCTTTGTTATCTTTATTTTGATTTTGACTTTTGATTAATTTCTTTTCTTGTTTAGTTAGTTTCAGTGCATGACACGATCTTCTCACACTGGTAAATTGAAATTTGATCTAGAAGACAATTTGCAGAAAGTTCCGAGGATCCATCATCATCTAATAGGAAACTTGATTCATCACCAAGAATTCAAATAGTTTTAGATTTACTTTTTAATTCTTCTAGTGATTCCATTTCTGAAATTGATTCTAACATAGCAGGTCAAAACAATTATCGCACTCTTAAGTAGTTAGTTGCTCTTGATTTTAACCATCAACCCTTATGTATTGATTTTCCTTCTATTAATGTTGCTTTTGCACTTAAATCTGGTTTAATTCACCTTTTTCCTACTTTTCATGGTATGCCAGGTGAAGATCCTCACAAGCATCTCAAGGAGTTCCACATGGTCTATTCTATTATAAAGCCAGATGGAGTACAAGAAGAGTTGGTTAAGTTAAGAGCATTCCCATTCTCGTTAAGGAACACTACCAAGGACTGGCTTTACTACTTGCCCTCAGGGTCGATTACCACTTAGAATGAGATGTAAAGACTTTTTTTAGAGAAATACTTTTTTGCTTCTCGAGCTACAAACATTCAGAAGGAAATCTGTGCAATTCAATAGCACCATGGGGAGACATTATATGAGTACTAGGAGCATTTCAAGAGGTTGTGTGCTAGTTGCTCGTATCATCAAATCAGTGAGCAGCTCTTGATCCAGTATTTTTATGAGGGGCTTCTACCATAAAAAATAAGTATGATAGATGCAACAAGCAGAGGTGCACTAGTAGACAAGACACCTATTGAAGCCAGGAATCTGATTTCCAATATGGCCACCAACTCTCAACAATTCAATATTCGAGGGCAACCTAAACCATTGAAAGTTAATAAAGCTGGTACTACTATAATGGAGCAACATATAGATGGGTTGGCATCTTTAGTAAGGCAAATGACTGTAAATAATGCTCAACAAGTCAAACTATGTGGAATTTGCATAATGGGACATATCACTGATATGTTCTTCCAATGAAGGACTATAAATCAAGATATCATCAAAATATATGGAAATAAAATTTGCAATGAATGGTCGTAATTCTTGATTCACCAACCTTATAAAACTGTTTAGATCATTGGTGAGGATAAAAGGAATGACTAACCACTCGTACAACCAGTCTTTAGTCTTAATGGCTATCTTCTCCTCATCTCCAAGTTATATGAATCTGGTGATACCTACTTCAAAGATCAAATTTTGAAAATACGATAAACCTCGTGCAATGGATCAAGCATATCATCCAACCTAGGTGTAAGAAATTTGTAACCAATGGTGATTTTGTTAATTGCTTAGCTATCAGTACATATAATTTAAGTTCCATCATGTTAACCAGCAATATCAAAATACTAAGGCCTTCCTAAAACTAAGTGACAATAATCCATATCCAGAATATCAAAATAAGTCTTATCCTAATATTGACAAATGGAAAAGGGTACCTTATAGCACTTAATCACTCAAAGCTTATTTGTCTATTTATTCCACCTGATTATGCAAGGATTCAGGTACTTATCATTTTGCAATCCTAACTACTCCACCATATCTTTCTTTAATGATGTACTAGTAGCTTCCACTATCAGCAATTACATCAAATAATAGATCTGTAATAGTACATCACGTTCAAAACAACTGGTGTCATTAGGTTTTATCATTTTGTTTTAAAGCTAGTAATAACTTCTAAATTACATGATTCCTTTGGTCCACACCTCTTTCCTTCTTGCTGACATAGTATGTTATAATGCTACTCAAAATAAACTAGACCTAGAACTATAGCAGTGGTGAGTCTAAGTTGATCCCACAGAGAGTGTGTGTAAAACTTTTAAAATGAAAATAATTGGTGTTTAGCTTTTTTTTTAAGTGGGAGGGTTGGTTTGGTTTTGAAATAAGAAATTAAAATGAAAGTAAAATAACAAAAACAAATGAAAGAAAACATTTGAAAGTGATGAATTCATGAGAAGACCGATTTTTTGGTTTAATATCAAGGTACACCCAGTTGAACATACTTCATTATTTTATTGTTCTCGAACCTCTTCTAATACACGTGCACATGCCTAATAGAAATAGTGTGTTAACTATTTCACCTTCACTATATCACATGGCATCATATGTAAAACCAAAAATAACACATTAATTGAAAACCAAAATTTTTCTCATTTTATTTCTCAAACTAGACTTTACACTGCCGCATTAACCATCATCTATATTTTACAATGTCAACCTAGAATGTTCACAACTCAGTCTACATAATATGTTACATACATGAGGAAACTTAAAAAAAATTAAAACAAACTATTCCTTTAGTCCCAAATGACCGACCTTTGAGCCATATCTGATCTCCACAAATTATACAAAATCGCTTCTATGTAGTCTTAGAAGCTAGGTCATCGCTCTCTCAAACTTGAAAATGTCAACATTGCAATTTTGATGAGTTTTGCGAACTCAGCAGAGTAACCATTCTCGATGGTTCACTCTTGTCATACAACACACAATAAATCATGTCATCATGAAATTCCAATAAACTTGAGTTTTGTTAAGTAATAACACATAACATCAGACCACATTTGTTATATTTCAAAAACAATATTCAAAGTAATAACACATAACATCGGATCACATTTGTTATATTTCAAAAACAATATTCAAACATTTCATCATTTTAGTACAATTTTGTAGAACATATACATTGAAAATTTATCACATATTTCATACACAAAGTTCTCAAAACATTGTAACCATTCAATTTATTTAGATTATATGTGTATGTAATGTTATGAGACTCGATTTCATTTATTTCACTGTTGTGACTGTGTGCATTTTTCATTGTCCTGTATCCGTTATGGATACTGGGCCCTTTCATACTATCCCTTATCTGTTGGGGATATAGGGCTCTTTGTACACATCGAGCCTTAGGCTCTAATCATGAATGTCCTCTTTTTCACTGGCAACATCAATCACAACTGCCTTTACATTTCATGCATTGGAATGAAATGCATTTCTCAATTTCAAACATCACATTTGATCTATTACATTTGAATTCATGCTCTTGTTCACAATAATCATCAGACTAGGTTCAGCTTGAACATTCAAGTTGAGAACCATGTAGTCAATCTCATTCATATACAAGAAGCACGTTCAATGTTTAATCATGCATCAAAACTCCTCAGACATTTCATGTCCGAAATTTAATACACAATTCAGTACAGATTCATCAATATCAAATTCAATTCAGTAATAAGCAAAACAAATCATGGTGAGACCATCTTAGGTTACTCATAAATCGCTCTAGAAAGCTATTGCCTTGAAGTCCCGGCAATGTCTGGATGATGGCACTCATGTAAAACACATTTACACATATTACAATTTTGCACAATTGTATAAGTATTCATTTATGCACATCTATGTATATGAAATATGTACAATGCATGTTCAATGACAATCTGGGGTATTTTCGATCTTTTACATCACATGATCATTAATATTTTAAAACTCACATAACTTAATATGTACTTAGGGTTTGCACCTCAATAAAACAATTGGAATCTAATATCATAACCCTATTGATCATTTCAGATTTTTTTGCAAACACACTTTTAGGTCAACTTTTCATGATTATTCAGACTAGGTAAATGGAGTAATTTGGCAACACTTCCTTCTAAAATAATGTTCCCCATTATCTTAAGTTTGTAATGACCTTAAGATCATACAATTTGATTCATTATTCTATGAGTTATGCTCATAATACTACATACTGAGTACATTTGAACTTTTGGCTAGTGCATGATAATGCATTTGAAGTCGTACAAATCATATCTCTCAATTCCAATATCCAAAAATTACAAACTTTATACCAATTGAAATATAAGAGAATAAGCTACAACTTTGGTGAAGACACCTTTGTCTGATCTGGCCTATATCAATACAATTTATTTGATAACAAAGGACATGATTACTATCACAGGTAGTGTTATAGCCTAAGCCAAAACTTGATTGCAAGCTAAATTTCAAGACCTTTAAAGACATAATTCAAATTAAATTTCTTCTTAAATTTGTATTCAAATGTCTCTAGTTCAATTTAAATTAAGATTCATCTCATTTAGAAATCTATAGATCAAAAGATAGACAAAACACCGAAGCATGTTCAGTAAAAACATTCCAGTTATCAAATTCCAGCACACCTCAACATTTTCATCCTAAACGCATCAATCAATGGCTTCCAATTTAATTCAGATGGCTATAAATTTTAGTGGAAATAAAGACCAATGTATTATGAATTTTTTTGTTCAAATTTCATGTCATTTGGAGTTCAAGAGAAGAAGTTATAATAAAAAGAGTGAAGTATGTTCAAAATAGTCTCCCTTCAATAAGCCGTACGCAGGTTTTTCTTCTTTCATTTGTTTTTTCCATATGTCAAAACTCCTACCCTTTTCAGCTAACACATCTGTTGCATAAATCATCTTTTCTACTTTCATTTCAGCTCCAATAATTCATAAATATATCCAAAATCCCAGATTAAAACCTAAACATCAAAACAGATCACCATTCACTCATGTCTTCATTTTTCTGCATTTTGCCAGTTAACTCCAATTTTCTGCACTTTCCACTTTTACTCCAATTATCAAAACTATTTCAGTCTAATTCAAACATCATCAAAAGGCCATTCAAGATATCATAAAGCTTAAAGCTCAACTTAGTTGATTTCGCTAAACTTTCAACAATTGAGAGTGGGTAAAGAAGTTTCGGTGGATGGAAACAAATGAGATTAAACAGAAACTAAACTTGCCATGGATTGAAATTCTTACTTTGTTGTAAGAAACAATAACCAATTACATAAACATGAACAACTTAGTGTTTCAGTGATGGAGTGAAGGATGAACAAAGAAGAAAATGTTGGTATTTTCAATGAAGAACAAAGTAAATGAAGAACAAACACAAGCTACAGAAAATTTTCACGTGTGTGCTTGATACAATGCCACATGTCATTCATGCAAATAGGTCACTTATCATATATAATGCTGCCACGTGTCATACATACATTGGTCTCTTATGTCAACATTTTTTCCTAGTCCAAAATACCCCTAATTTCCAAAATATCCGAAATATCACCAAAATTGCTAAATTAATTTTCATACACACCAATTTTAATTTTCAAGGCAAATCAAATCCACAATTCACATATATAGCTCAATTTTACCCAGAAAATGTCAATGCATGCCTAAACAATTATTTCACGAATATTAACACAACTTAAATATGTCATATGATGAATGAAATGCACTTCTAATTTCTCTGTATACTCTCATATACGCTATTATAGGGTCCTAGCCCTTAATATGGAATATTAGGACGTTATAATTCTCCCTTCCTTAAGAAATTTTTTCCTCAAAATTTGTACCTAATTGATGAAACAAGTGGGGATATTGCTTTTTCATATGCTTCTCTGTTTCCTAAGTTGCTTCCTCACTCGAATGATTTCTCCATAGAACTTTCATCACAGGAATTTCCTGATTCCTCAACTGTTTTGTTTAATATCCTACTATCTGAACTGGCTCTTCAACATAACTCAGATTACTAGCGATCTTAATTTCTTGAGCCGGTAATACATATGTTAGATCCGATCTGTATCTTCTTAGCATATTCACATGAAACATATTATGTAACTGAGACATTTCATTAGGCAAGGCTAACTTATATGCAAAAGGTCATATCCTCTCAATGATCTCATAAGGATCAATATACCTAGGGCTCAGTTCGGCCTTTTTGCCAAACCTCAATACACCTCGCCAAGGCGACACTCTTTGAAACACTTTGTCTCTTACATTGTATTCCATATCTCTTCGATGCTAATCCACATAGCTCTTCTATCTATCTTGAGCCGCTTTTATGCGACTTCGGATCAGCTTCACCTTATCCACAGTATCTTGTATCAACTCAGGGCCTTCTATCATTCTCAAACCTTCCTCATCCCAATATAGAGGCGATCATCATACTGTGTCGTACAATGCCTCATAGGGTGCCATTCCGATACTACTGTGATAGTGATTGTTGTAAGCAAATTCAATCAATGCAATATACTGATCCCAAGCTCCTTGAAACTCCAATACACAAGCACGAAGCATATCTTCAACAGTTTTGATTGTCCTCTCACTCTACCCATCAGTTTAAGGATGAAATGCAGTACTGGAGTTCAACTTTATACCATAGCTAAATGCAAACTCTTCCAGAATTTTGAAGTAAATATGGGATTCCTGTCCAATACAATGGCACTGGAACCCCATGCATTCTAACCACTTCATTCACATACTTCCTAGCCAACTGGTCTAGTGAGTTATTCTCTCTTACTGGTAAGAAATAGGCCGACTTAGTTAATCAGTCCACCACAACCTATATCGTATCATTTTGCCTCGAAGTCTTAGACAAACCCATAATAAAATCCATAGTGATTCATTCCCATTTTCACTCTGAAATAGGCAACGAATGTAACTTCCCAATTGGAGCCTGATGCCTAGCTTTAACCTGCTAGCATGTTATACATTTAGAAACATATTCCGCTACTTGCTTCTTTATTCTTGGCCACCAGAATGTTGCTTCAGTGTATTATACATCTTGGTCGTGCCAGGATGCATAGTATAAGCGGCCATATAAACTTCCTCTAAAAATTGCTTTCTCAATTCATCCACATTAGGCACACATAATCTCTGTTTTAAACACAATGTCTCATCTTGCAATTCAAATTCAGAACCAAGATTCATCTTAACTTTTTGAATCAGTTTCACCATTTCAGGATCTTTACTCTGAACTCTTCTAATTTGATCATGTAACATCGGTCTCAACTTTAGTGTAGCTGTCATTGCTTCATTATGCTTTAAATTCAACTCTAAATTCAAAACTCTCAACTGAATCAAATTTGGTAATCTTGATAACTGCATCTGAGCTACACTGCTGTGTGACTTCCTACTCAAAGCATCTATCATTATATTCGTTTTTCCTAAATGATACTCAATCTTGCAGTCATAATCTTTTAACAACTCTATCCACCTCCTCTGTCTCATGTTCAGCTCTTTCTGACTCAACAAATATCTTAAACTCTTGTGATCAGTGTATATCTGAAATGTCTCTCCATATAAATAATGTCTCCATATCTTTAGAGCAAAGGCAACTACAACAAGTTCTAGATCATGTACCGGATAGTTCACCTCCTGAGATCTTATTTGTCTCGATGCATAGGCTATCACCTTGCCATTCTGCATTAATACACATCCCAATCCTTGATACGAAGCATCACTGTATACTACATATCTACCAGTTCCTGATGGAATAGTCAACATCGACGTTGTAGTCAACTGATGTTTCAACTCCTCAAAGCTCTTCTGACAATCATCATCCTATTTGAATGCTACATTCTTCCTTAGAAGTTTAGTCAAAGTGGTCAAAATTAGAGAAACCCCTTGACAAACCTCCGGTAATATCTGACTAATCCTAAAAAACTTCAAACTTTTGACACGTTATTCGAAGCCTTCCATTTCATTACCGCCTCAATCTTCTTTAAATCCACTTGAATACCTTGCCCATTTACGATATGACCCAAAAATATCACTTGATTCAGCCAAAACTCACATTTACTAAATTTAGCATACAACTGTTTTTCTCTCATAATCTGTAAGATCACTCTAAGATGTTCAACATGTTCTTCTCTACTCTTTGAATACACCAAAATGTCATTGATAAAAACTATCACAAAATGATCTAGGTAAGGTTGAAACACCTTATTCATCAATGCCATAAATGCAACAGGGGCATTAATTAACCCAAACGACATTACTAAAAACTTGAAATGCCTATACCTGCTTTTGAAAGCACTCTTTGGTACATCAGCCTCTGCTATCTTTAGCTGATAATACCCAGACGTTAAATCCAATTTAATGAATACTTGGGCTCTCTATAGCTGATCAAATAAGTCATCAATTCTAGGCAACGGGTACTTGTTCTTTACTGTAACCCGATTCAGTTGCCTATAGTCAATACACAGTCTCAACGTGCCATCTTTCTTGTTCACAAATAGGATTGGAGCTCCCCAGGATGAAACACTAGGTCTAATGAATCCTTTTTTAAACAATTTCTACAACTAAGCCTTCAACTCCTTTAGTTCCACAGGTGCCATCCTATATAAAGGAATATATATAGGAGTAGTACCTAGAAATAAGTCAATTGTAAACTCTGTTTCCCAATATGGAGGTAAGCTAAGTAACTCTGTAGGAAACACATCCGGGAATTCCTTAACCACACGAATGTCCTGTATATTCTGCTCAGCTCTAGTATCAATAATGTGGTCCAAATAAGCCTCACATCTCCCTTGCATTAACCTCAAAGCACTCATGAATGAGATCAGTCTGGCTGGCACTGCTTGGCTAATACCTCTGAACACTACTCTTGGTTAATTAGGAGATTCTAAAATGACCTCTTTAGTATAGCAATTCATGATGGCCCTATGAGCAGTGAGCCAATCCATGTTTAGTATAACATCTATTTCCTTTAACTGTAATATAATCAAGTCTACTTCCAACTTTGCTTGATCAATTCGAATCACACACCTCTTGTAGACTTCTGCAATTACGGTGATACTAACTATCGGTGTGCTCACCTCCAATTCATATCTCAGTAACTCTCTATCACAATGCAATTTAAATGCCATACGAGGTGCAATAAAAGAATGTGTAGATCCAGGATCTAACAACATAAAAACCTCAAAAGTAAATAATAATAACACACCTGCAACGACCTCTGGAGACTCTTGAGCCTCTTGTCTCGTCATAGCATAGACTCTGGCTTAGGACTGTAGTTGATTGCTCTACACCTTAATCCTGATAGAAGGACTCCTAGAGCTCACTCTGCCCCTGCCAAGGCCTCTTTGTCCAAACCCACCATCTCGGCTCTGTTAAACAGCAAGTTCTGTTACCATACTTCCTCTCCTTTCAGACTGTGCTCTAAAAACCACAAAATAATTCCTAATTTGATGATCAAGTGAGTTGCACCGAAGGTAGGCTCCTGTTACCCTCTAGCATTCACCACTGTGCTTCTTCCCACAATGCTCCCAAGTTGGCAACTGACCCGATACTACACCTCTGTTATTACCAGACTGACCAGAACTACCTCTTTGTCTGAACCCCGACTGTCTTGATCCAGTTGATGGTCTGAAAGCTTAGGTCTGACGCTTACCAAACCTTCTACTAGAACCACCCTGAAACTCACTAGGCCTTTTCTATCTAGACTCTGATCTCTGCTCAGTCTGATTGTCCCTCAACAATTGCTCTATTCAGATCGAAGCTACTCTAGGCTCAGTGAAACTGCTCAAATTAATAAGAGCTAGCCTTGTCCGAATCTCCATGTTCAATCCATCTTCAAATCTCCTGCACTTGTCTTCCTCAGTAGAAATCAAGGCATTAGCATATCCCATCAACTCATTGAATTTAATCTCATATTCTGCCCCAGACATCCTGCCCTATTTCAAATCCAGAAATTCCTTCATCTTTCTGTCTAGGTAGATCTTGGGCATATAATTCTCTTTGAAGCTTCTCAGAAAATCCTCCCTGTTAAGTCAAGAGGACTTCACGATTATTAATTTTAGTGAAAATCAAATAAAAATAATGTTAGAAATAAATAAACTATTTTGATAAGTGTGTTAAGTGTGCAGAAGAAGCGGAAACATAGAAGAAGTGAAAAACACAGAAGAAGTGCAAAACACAAAAGAAGTGCAAGACACAGAAGAAGCGCAAAACACTAAAGAAGCAAAAAACACAGAAGAAGTACAAAACATATAAGAAGTGGAAAACACAGAAGAAGTAGTAGAAGAAGCGGAAAACATAGAAGAAGCAAAAAACACAGAAGAAGCGCAAAACACAGAAGAAGTGAAAACACAGAAAAACTGCAAAACACAGAAGAAGCGCAAAACATAGAAGAAGCAGAAAACATAGAAGAAGCGCAAAACACAGAAGAAGTGCAAAACACAAAAGAAGCTCAAAACATAGAAGAAGCAGAAAACACAGAAGAAGCATAAAACACAGAAGAAGCGGAAAACACAGAAGAAGTTACAAATAGAAGAAGTGAAAACACAGAAGAAGCGGAAAACAGAGAAGAAGTGCAAAATAGAGAAGAAGTAGAAAAACACAGAAGAAGTGCAAGACACAGAAGAAGTTCAAAACACAGAAGAAGTGGAAAACACAGAAGAAGCGCAAAACGCAGAAAAAGCGCAAAACACAGAAGAAGTGAAAACACAGAAGAAGTGGAAAACACAGGTGATACAAAGATAAAGATATGCTAGTACATCGAATAGTTAGTTAGTTGGAGTTAGTTACAGAACTCAACTAAATAACAAGTTCTACACGAATCAAGAAGCAGTTATCAAGAATCGAGAAGCAGTTCTAGACTTAGGCTATATATACTATTCATAGTCAAAGATTGAACAAACTTTCAAAAACCTTTGATCTTTTGGAGCTTTCAAGTGTTTACTTGCAAAGAGAAATTCTGTATTCAAAAGTGTGATACTAGAAAGCAAACTCTACTGTGACAAAAAGCTCACAATATCTTTCTAGTGAGAGAAAGAAAAGGCTGAGAGCCTGGAGAGGCTAAGATAGCAGAAAGAATA
>JAOQML010127765.1:0-17994 GCA_027568935.1 Erythroxylum urbanii | reverse complement strand
AAGGTTCTTATATGATAAGAAATGTATTATTTTGATGAAAATAACATGCTTAATGCATGTGCTTGAAATTAGGGTTCTAGGAATTTTTGAACATTGAATCGGTCTCTTTAGTGTCTAGTAGGTTATATAGTAGGTTAACTTATTTATCTTTACGATTTTGGCCGTCAAGATAATTTTGGCTAGTGCCGAAATTGGTTAGATAAATTTGAGATGACCTAGGGATATTATGAAGGACTAATTGGTGTATAGGAATTTTGGAAACCTTAGGGATTAATTTAGAATTAATCCAATTAGAGCATACTATTTCTAGTGTGAGTAGATAAAGGCATATAAACTGGGATTAACGTGTTTAATCTGCATATCAAAATAATTGAATTTTAGGGTTCCTAATTGAATCACATTCATAATATGGATTAGCCAAGACAAACACTAGTATCGTATTAGGTTCAAGATTTGAATCGAATCACGAACTTTAGATGCATAGTCAAGTCACAACCTAAATTTAAACCTGCTCTGTGTGATACATGCATTAGATGCATTTTAAGGGTCGTTATAGACATAAGCTCAATTCAATTGAGTTATCCATAATCTAAATGTATATGTGATATACATAATTAAGATCATCCAAGTATTGATGAGACCAAAGGACAAATCCCTCAACCAAAATATTAGGACTTACATCTTCCATTGATATGGAAAGAACTAGAGTTCTTTTAGAGTTGGGTTGTTGGGTAAACCCAAGCCTGCTCTACAAGAATATGTTCAAACCATAGAAATTAGATTTTTGGATTAATGGGTTGGTCCTAACTAGAAGCATTGATTTGTTGGGCAAACCTAAGGTCAACGTGGATAGAGGCGAAGTTGGGTTATACACATAGGATGTCTATAAATCAAAAGTTGATAACCCAATAAGTGTGCTAAATCAACAGTTGATGGCACAAGTCGATAGTTGCATAATTGAATGCAATTGGTATGAATGATACCTATCGATTGACTTAAGGTGGCTTGTTAGGCAAACCCAAGGTCATTCTTGGTGATATCGGATATCGGCCCATTAAGAAAATTGTAAGTTTTCTTGAATTCGTAGTGAGGACTATGGATTTGAATAAGAATAATGGGACCCATGATCCATGTTATTAAATTCCTTATAGATATGCATTAAGTGTACATTCGAACAATTTCTCTTGTTCTTCTAGGTTATTGAATCGTATGATGCCTTCTAGTGTGAACCTACTCTCCCTACTAAATTCTAACAAACTCACAGGACCCAACTTTTTGGATTGGCTACGGTATTTAAGAATTGTTGAAAAAACTAGGATATGTCCTAGATAAACCACTTATCCCCCTACTGCCGATGCATCTGATGAAGATCAGAAAGCTTACAAGAAGCTACTGGATGATAGTGAGTTGGCTAACTGTATAATGCTGGCCTCTATGTCACCAAAACTATAAAAGCAGTATAAAGTTATGGATGCTTATACCATAGTCTACCATCTGAGAGAACTGCTTGATAATCAAGCTCGGTCTAAAAGGTTCGAGATCTCAAGGTTGCTTTTTCATTTTAAGATGGCTGAGGGATCATCTCCAGTGCAGTATGCACTAAAGATGAATGGATATATTGAGAGATCATGCAGTTTGGGTTTCTTTATAGATCATGAATTAAGTATAGACTTAATTCTTACTGGTTTGACCGATAGTTATTCACAGTTTGTGCTTAACTGTCGAATGAACCAAATACCCACGATGATGACCTGAGCTGATTAATCTGCTCAAAACAGTTGAGTAAACTGTCAAAAAGGACAATAAGGTTGTGATGCTAATGCCCTCTGCTTCTAGTTCTCAAAAGAAGAACCAAAAGAAGAACCAAAAGAAGAAGAAGAAGTCTAAAAAGCCAGTGGGAGGTGTAGCTAAGAAAAAGGCAAAAGAGACAACACCAAAGGGATTATGCTTCCATTGCAACAAGGAAAGACATTGGAAGAGGAATTGGAAAGTCTATCTAAGTCACTGAAGTAGAAGAAGGCATCAGATGCCCCACCATCTACTTTAGGTATGTTGTTTATCATTGAGGTTAACACTATTTCTGATTATAACATTTGGGTATTAGACACCGAATGTTGCTCACACATATGTGTTGATATGCAGGGTCTCAGGGATAGTAGTCTGCTCAAGAAGGGAGAGATGGACCTACGTGTGAGAAATGGAGCAAAAGTTGCTACATTAGTTGTAGGAACATATGTTTTGTATCTTCCTAGTAGGCTAGAGTTAATTTTGGAAAATTGCTATTATGTACCCGTTGTAACTAAAAATATTGTATCTGTTTCATGTCTTAATAAAGTGGGATTTCATTTAACCTTTTCAATCAATGGTTGTTTAATTAAGTTGAATGAAATATTGTATGGTACTGCTACATTATGCAATGGAATTTACATATTAGATGTGTCCAATCCAATCTTAACTATCAATGAAAATAAAAGACAAAAACGAGATAACTTAAAATCTTCTTACTTATGGCATTGTCGACTTGGCCATATAAGTGAGAAACGCATAATTAAGCTATACAAGAATGGTAAATTAGGGTCATTTGATTATGAATCATATAATACATGTGAATCTTACTTGTTAGGTAAGATGACTAAATTACCTTTTAAAGGAAAAGGTGAACAAAGGAATGGGTTATTAGACCTAATACATTCTAATGTATCTGGTCCGATGTCCATTCATGTCAGAGATGGTTTTGTGTATTTCATTACTTTTATTGATGATTATTCACGATATGGGTATGTGTATCTAATGAGATACAAGTCTGAAGCATTTGAAATGTTTAAACAATTTAGACATGAAGTAGAAAAACAACTCAGTAGAAGTATTAAGACACTTCCATCAGATCGAGGTGGTGAATACTTAAACAAGGAATTTCTATCTTATCTAAAAAATAATGAGATAGTATCTTAGTGGGCTTAACCTTACACACCACAACATAATGGTGTGGCTGAAAGGAGAAACCGAACTTTGTTAGACATGGTAAGGTCAATGATGGGCTTAGTAGTTCTACCAAAATCTTTTTGGGGTTATACACCCAAGACTACTGTTTGTGTGACAAACAGAGTCCCTTCAAAGGCAGTTGAAGTTACTCCATATGAGATATGGACTAACAAAAGGTCCTATCTTTCTCATATGAAAGTTTGGGGTTGTCTAGCTTATGTGAAGCGGATTCAATCAGACAAGCTTGAAGCAAAGTCTGATAAATGTCTGTTTATAGGATATCCTAAAGAAACAATTGGATATCAGTTCTATAATGCTTTAGAGAAAAAGGTGTTTGTCTCAAAGCACGTTATCTTGTTACAGAAAGAGTTTCTTCTAAGAGAATACAGTGGGAGCAAAATTGGAGCTTGATGAAGTTCATGATGCTCAAACAAACGCAAATTAATTACCTGAACCCGAAATTATTGTTCATAGGGATGGGACAATAATTGACCTTCTAACACACAAAATGTTCGTAGGTCAAGTAGGATACGTAATATTCCAGAGAGATATGGATTTATCATAAACGAACAAAATAATGTAATGCTCATAGAGGACGGTGAGCCTATAACCTATAAAAAGGCTCTAAAGAGTTTAGAATTTGAAAAATGGCTTCAAGCCATGAATTCTGAAATAGATTACATGTATGAAAACTAAGTATGGACTTTGTTGACCCACCAAATGGGTTAAAACCCATAGAGTGCAAGTGGATTTTCATGAAGAAAATCAACATGGAAGGTAATATGATTACCTATAAAGCAAGACTAGTCGCCAAAGGTTATCGTCAAAGACAAGGAGTTGACTATAACAAGACCTTTACCCTGTAGCTATGCTTAAATCCATTAGAATACTCCTAGCCATTACTGCTTATTATGATTATGAAATATGACGGATGGATGTGAAGATAACTTTCCTAAATGGAAACCTATTTGAGGATGTATATATGATACAACATGAGGGTTTCATATCTAGATATGACATAAAGGTATGCAAGCTTTAAAAATCCATTTATGGATTGAAGCAAGCATTTAGGAGTTAGAACATCAGATTTGATGAGACAATCAAAGAGTTTGGTTTCTCACAAAATCCTAATGAACTTTGTGTGTACAAGAAGGTTAGTGGGAGTGTTATCATATTCCTTGTGTTATATGTGGATGACATATTACTAATAGGAAATGATGTCTCAAGTTTGCAATCAGTCAAAGTTTGGTTGTCCCAAAATTTTTCCATAAAAAACCTTAGAGAAGCAACTTACATATTAGGAATAAAGATCTATAGAGATAGATCAAGGAAGTGGTTAGGTCTTTCACAGTCGATGTATATAGACAAAGTTCTAAATAGGTTTAGCATGGAGCAGTCCAAGAGAGGGTTTCTTCCTATGACTCATGGGATAAAACTCTCGAAATCTATGTGTCCTAAGACGCAAGATGAGAGGACTTGCATGAGTATGATCCCGTATGCTTCGGCAATAGGATCAATTATGTATGCTATGTTATGTACAAGACCCGATATATCGTATGCTCTAAGTGTTACAAGCAGATTCCAATCAGATACTAGTAAGGGTCACTGGGTGGCTGTTAAAAATATCCTAAAGTACTTAAGAAGGACTAAGGATGTATTCTTGATATATGGAAATGGAGATCTTGTAGTAAGCGGGCATACAGATGCCAGTTTTCAATCTGACCAGGGTGACTCTAAATCCCAGTCAGGTTATGTTTTCACAATGAATGGTGAAGCAGTCAGTAGAAAGATTTCTAAACAGGAGACGTCTACAGATTTGACGACTGAATCAGAGTACATTGCAGCTGTGGAAGCGACAAAAGAAGCTATTTGGATCAAGAAGTTCGTTATGGAACTTGGAATGGTTCCTAGTATAGTAGATCCAATATTGTTGTACTGTGACAACAATGGGGCTATTGTTCAAGCCAAGGAACCGAGGTCTCATCAGAGGTCCAAGCATGTACTCAGGAGATATCACTGGATCAGGGAGATAATTGATAGAGGTGATGCGAAGATAGACAGAGTGCCCACAGATCAGAACATCGCTAATCCTTTGACTAAGCCACTTCCTCATAAAAAATTTGATTCTTGTGTACTCGCCTATGGTATTAGATACAAAGGTGATTGGCTTTAGTACAAGTGGGAGATTGTTAGAGTAGTACTTTAAAGGCAATCACCTTTAGCACTTTTGTACAAACTTTATTTTGATTAATAAAACAAAAGGCATTTTTCATTGATTTGATATTCATTTATGCATGAATTGATATTAATCTTAAATCAAATTAATGAAGTCCATGATACAAAACATAGCATGAAGGAAATCATGATGAGATCATGATAATAAGATTCCTATCATGTGAAATTATATTAGTATCTAAACAATCCCTAGTCATATGATTAATAAGACAAGACATTATTAATCCAAAAAAACTAGCACATATTATACTCCTTGATTTGATCAAGCAATGGATGTCATAAACTGTAAGCATGAGATGTTTAGAGTTAATATGTTGATGCTTACTAAGGGTAGTAAGTACAACGGATGACCCACTATGAGATTATCATATAGATGATCTATCGAATGTCAATGATTAATCTCATAATAGAAATGGTGCAAATATCCTTAGACTTGAGGTATTCGAGGATATCTTAGATATAAATCCTGTGCTTTGACACCATTCTTTGTTACCTCAAAACGAGTTTTCTCTTAAGGTGGTGACTGGGTATAGCTATTTATGTTCGAAGCTAAATAGGTAGCCAATGAAGGATTCACCACTCCTAATAGAAGGAGATGATACCCATGGCCTTTTATTGGGGTCATTACTCAGGAGTCCCTGGCCAGAGTAGGTATTTGTCACGAAGAGGGTCTTCATTGACACATATGAGCAATGAAATCGTAGAACAAGAACTAAAATCACATGGACTAGATGTGATGTAGTCAGTATAGTGGGAGTTGACGCATATCCCATACTCCAAACCAAGTGGGGTATAGTATGGTGAAAGGGTGAATTGCACGGTAATTATCTATGCAAAGGTTCATAAGTTGGATAATTAACTATTAAAGAGTTTATATGTTAATCCACTTATATTCCAGCAAATAGGCATCATGATGTGTTTGAATTAAGAGTTAATTCAAATTCCTAGAATAGCTGGGAACCTAAGGGTCACACGCATTAAAGATCGGATGAAAAACAAGTGTGTATGGCTTATTTTAAGTAGGCCATAATCGTGTATAATAGGGTTGCGATCATGGCCTAAGGCGAGATATGCCACGATCGTGGCCAGCATCGTGACAGAGGCCCCAAAATGATATATAAGTGAGTTCTTCACTTATGTATATGAACAACTTTCACTTCTTACACACTTAAGTGAAAAAGAAAGGGTTCTAGAAGTTTTATAGAGAGAGTAAGAAGAGTTCTTGAGTTATCTTCTTACAATTTATACAAATGTTGTATAAGTCAACATGAATGTAAGATAACCTTAATCTATCTTCTATCATATTGAACATCTACTTGTATTCATCAAGTTTGGTGTTCTAAAACCCTTACCCATTGTTTCAACTTCCTTCTTTTCATGTTCTTGGGTGATGAATGATGGGTTTGGTGTTTGCAACAACCCAAACAAGGAGAAGAAACAAGAAACGAGAAGATACATAAGGTAAAAAGTTTTGTTAGTTTATGTTCTTTATATATCCTTGCATGTATGTGAGATTCTGTGGTTTGCAGGTTGTTATGGTGTTGGAATCTTGATTCTAACACTTCTGATTCATCCGCGGACATGTAATGCATACAACCATGGCTAACTCAATAGTAGTATCAGAACTTGTTTGTGCATGTAATAGATGATGTATTGAACTTGTGCAAAGTGTTTATTGGGTTGTAACTGACTTGCATGTTGTTTTAGAAACATTTGTGTAAATTTTAGAAAAATTGTCTTTGGTTTTTCTTACTCAAAAATGTTTATGAGCTGTTATATTATATTTTTGTAAAATGATATTGCAATTTAATGTCATTTGCTACTTTATTTCGAATTTATATCCAGAGTGTTCATATGTTGATTCCTGGGACTTTCTAGAAAGTTGATTGCATGTGCTGACTTAGAAAATTTCGTATTAATTCTAGATTTCTTTTTGTGTTTTTCTTTCACGAAAATGTTTATAAGATGTTATGATATGTTTTTGTAAAAGAAAAATGCAATTGATTGTCATTTGCTATTTTATTACAAATTTAGTTTCAGCTTGATGCATGTTTGAAGTTTTGGAAATTCTGGAAATGTGATGAACATACATGCATGAAAAATTCATATTAATCTTTTTAGAAATTGATTTTATAAATTTTATAAGTTCATATGCAATATGAGATGCTGTCACCTGTATGAGATGTATGACACTTGTTGTTAAAGTGGTTATCTTATGCATGCTTGATGTAATGTTTCTCTAGTGTTAGACGTAATGTGACAAGTGTCATACATATATGATGTGTTGGCTTATTCCTTTTTTTAATAAATAAATCCTAGGAATTAGTTTCTGGAATTTATTATTAGAAACATTTAGAATGTATATAAAGGTTTTAAATTTTTTTAATATTAATTGAATTTGATTCAATTAATAAATAAAGTCAAAGTCAACATTGGTCAACTTTTTGAAAGTTGGAGTTTACTTACTTACTGACTTATAATGTATGTATTTCGTTTATGAGACCTAAATAAGGTTCTTATGTGATAAGAAATGTATTATTTTGATGAAAATAACATGCTTAATGCATGTGCTTGAAATTAGGGTTCTAGAAATTTTTCGAATATCGAATTAGTCTCTTTAGTGTTTAGTAGGTTAACTTATTTATCTTGACGTTTTTGGCCGTCAAGATAATTTTGGCTAGTGTTGAAATTGTTTAGATAAATTTGAGATGACCTAGGGATATTATAGAGGACTAATTGGTGTACGAGAATTTTGGAAGCCCAAGGGATTAATTTAGTATTAATCCAAGTAGAGCATAGCATTTCTAGTGTGACTAGATAAAGGCATATAAACTAAGATTAAAATGTTTAATCTAGACATCAAAATAATTGAATTTTAGGGTTCCTAATTAAATCACATTCATAATTTGGAGTAGCCAAGAATAACTCTAGTGCCCGATTAGGTTCAAGAGTTGAATTGAATCATGAACTTTGGATGCATAGTCAAGTCATAACATAAATTTTAGGCTCCTTTATATGTTACATGCATTAGACGCATTTTAAAGGTAATTATGGACATAAACTCAATTCAATTGAGTTATCCATAATCAAAATGTTTTAGTGATATACATAATTAAGATCATCTAAGTATTGATGAGACCAAAGGATAAATCCCTCAACCAAAATATTAGGACTTATGCCTTCCACTGATATGGCAATAACCAGATTTCTTTTAAAGTTAGGTTGTTGGGCAAACCTAAGCCCGCTCTACACGAATATGTTCAAACCATGAAAATTAGATTTCTGGATTAATGGATTGGTCCTAACTAGAAGCATTGAATTGTTGGGCAAACCTAAGGTCAATGTGGATAGAGGTGAAGTTGGGTTGTATGCATGGGATGTATATAAATCAAAAGTTGATAACCCAATAAGTGTGCTAAATAAACAGTTAATGGCACAAGTCGATAGTTGCATAATTGAATGTAATTGGTATGAATGACACTTACCAATTGACCTAAGGTGGCTTATTGGGCAAACCTAAGGTCATTCTTAGTGATATCAGATATCTACCTATCAACAAAATTATAAGCTTTGTCGAATTTGTAGTGAGGGCTACGGATTTGAATAAGAATAATGGGACCCATGATGTATATTATTAAAGTCCTTATCGATATGCATTAAGTGTACATTCTAGCACTTTCTCCCATTCTTCTAGGTTATCAAACAATGTCTTCTAGTGTGAACCTACGCTCCTTACTAGATTCCAACAAACTCACGAGACCCAACTTCTTAGATTGGCTATGGAATTTGAGAATCATTCTTAAATTTCAAAACTACGATATGTCTTGGACGAACCACTTCCTAATCCCCCTGTTGCTGATGCATCTGATGAAGATCAGAAAGCTTACAAAAAGCTACTAGATGATAGTGAGTTGGTTAACTGTATAATGTTGGCTTCTATGTCATGAAAACTGCAAAAGCAGCTTGAGACTATAGATGCTCATACCATAGTCTACCATCTGAGAGAACTGTTTGATGAGCAAGCTCAGTCTGACAGGTTCGAGACCTCGAGGTTGCTTTTCATTCTAAGATGGCCAAGGGATCATCTCCAGTGCAGTATGCACTGAAGATGAATGGATATATTGATAGGTTAGGTAGTTTGGGTTTCATTATGGATCATGAATTAAATATAAATTTAATTCTAGCTGGTTTGATCGATAGTTATTCACAGTTTGTGCTTAACTATCAGATGAATCACATATCCCTGATGATACCTAAGCTGATTAATCTGCTCAAAACAGCTGAGCAAACTTTCAAGAAGGACAGTAAGGTTGTGATGCTAATGGACGCTGCTTCTCGTTCTCTAAAGAAGAGCCAAAAAAGGAAGAAGAAGTCCAAGAGGCCAGTGGGAGGTGTAGCCAAGAAGAAGGCTAAGGAGATAGCACAAAAGGGGATATGTTTCCATTGCAATAAGGAAGGACATTTGAAGAGGAACTGGAAAGCTTATCTGGAGTCACTGAAGTAAAAGATGGCATTAGATGCCCCACCATCTACATCAGATAAGATATTTGTCATTGAGGTTAATACTATTTCTAATCATAACATTTGGGTATTAGATACTGGATATGGCTTACATATATGTGTTGATATGTAGGGTCTTAGGGATAGTAGATCGCTCAAGAAGGGAGGGATGGACCTACGTGTGGGAAATGGAGGAAAAGTTACTGCATTAGCTTTAAGAATATATGTTTTATATCTTCCTAGTGGGCTAGAGTTAATTTTGTAAAATTTCTATTATGTACCCGTTGTGACTGTAAACATCGTATCTGTTTCATGTCTTAATAAAGCAGGATTTCATTTAACTTTTTCAAGCAACAGTTGTTCAATTAAGTTGAATGAAATGTTGTATCGTACTACTATATTATGCAATGGAATTTACATATTAGACATGTCCAATCCAATCTTAACTATCAATGACAATAAAAGATAAAAACGAGATAACCTAAAATCATCTTACTTATGGAATTGTCGACTTGGCCATATAAGTGAGAAATGAATGATTAAGCTACACAAGAATGGTAGCTTAAGGTCATTTGATTATGAATCTTGCTTGTTAGGCAAGATGACTAAATTACCTTTTAAAGGAAAAAGTGAACGAATGAGTGGGTTATTAGACCTAATACATTATGATGTATGTGGTCTGATGTCCATTCATGCTAGAGGTGGTTTTGCATCCTTCATTACTTTTATCAATTATTATTCACGATATGGGTATGTGTATCAAATGAGATACAAGTCTGAAGCGTTTCAAATGTTTAAAAGATCTAGACATAAAGTAGAGAAATAACTTGGTAGAAGTATTAAGACACTTCGATCACATTGAGGTAGTGAATACTTAAACAAGGAATTTCTATCTTATCTAGGATAGTATCCCAATGGACTCCACCTTACACACCACAACATAATGGTGTGGCTGAAAGGAGAAACCGAACCTTTTTAGATATGGTAAGGTCGATGATGGGCTTAGTAGATCTACTGAAATCTGTTTGGAGTTATGCACTCAAGACTGCTATTTATATGACAAACAGAGTCCCTTCAAAGGTAGTTAAAGTTACTCCATATGAGATATGGACTAGAAAAAGGCCCTATCATTCTCATATGAAAGTTTGGGGTTTTCTGGCTTATATAAAGTGGATTCAATCAGACAAGCTTGAAGTGAAGTCTAATAAATATCTGTTTATAGGATATCTTAAAGAAATAATTGGATATCAGTTCTATAATGCTTTAGAGCAAAAGTTGTTTGTCTCAAAGCATGCTATCTTTTTAGAGAAAAAGTTTCTTCTCAGAGAAGACAGTGGGAGCAAAATTGAACTTGATGAAGTTTGTGATTCTCAAATATATGAAAATCAATTTCCTGAACCCAAAATTGTTGTTCATAGAGATGAGACAACAATTAAATCTTCTAACATAAAAAATGTTTATAGGTTAAGTAGGATACATAATGTTCCAGAAAGACATGGATTTTTTGTAAGTGAACAAAATGATGTATTGCTCATAGAGGACGATGAGCCTACAACCTATAAAGAGGCTCTGAAGAGTTTAGAATCTAAAAAATAACTTCAAGCCATGAATTCAAAAATGGATTCCATGAATGAAAACCATGTATATACTTTGGTTGACCCACCCGAAGGGTTAAAACCCATTAGGTGTAAGTGGATTTTCAAGAATAAAATCGACATGGAAGGTAATGTGATGTAACACCCCCACTATCGTAAATTACATACCAGAAGACCCTATGGACATTCCAGTATATAATCTATAATAATAGCATGTTAGAGCAAACACGTATCCAAGTTAATCATGCCATCAAAACTATTATACAGAAAAGTCACCAAATTTTAAAACCAACTATATTCCTCATTTCATTTCATAAAAACCAAACTTACATTGTAGCTTTACAAAACCATCCTAATATATAAAATGTCAAATCCCTATACATAACACACTGCATGAAAGAGGAATTGCACATAAACTACTAACTAATCCTTCAGTCTCATGCCACATATTAAATCATATAAGCACATAATTCATAATTTTCCATTTAACAATTTGCATCACATATCATATATTTCACATATCCCAATTTCATTTAATGACATAACCACATTCCAATTCAATCAGTCAATCACACTTAATAAGTGTATATGTAATGTTCATATGACCCATTTCAATTATTACATTGTTGTGACTGAATGCCTAAACTATGCCGCATCTATTGAGGATATCGGGTTCATTAATACTGTCCCTTACCCATTGCGGATATAGTGCTTATTGTACATATCAGGTCTTTGGCTCTATACCACATTCCGGAGCTTTAAGCTCATATTCGGTGGCTACTCATATCACAACTATCTTTATCTAATCATACATTCATGTATGAAATGCATCACAATAATATTCAATCATTACCATTTGAACACATTTATAGTCCTATTCCTATTTATCATATTCAATCAATCATTCATAATTTAAATCACAATTATCATCAGACCTTAGTCCGACTTTTAACATACATGTTGAGTAAACACATAGTTAGTCCAAATTCACATTCAAGGAACACTTCAATATCAATTTCATCAATCAATACCTCGTACCTTCATGTCTTTAATCAGTATAATGAAATTCACATTCAAATCACAAACACTTCTAATACAGTCCCGAATATCAAACTCCTCGAACAACCAATTGTTTGGAATCATCAATGTCATAATTATATCAATATCTAATTAATATAGAAAAATTAAGTTTAATCAAAATATTATGAACATAACACGTTTCTAAATCGATGTCACACATCTAGGTTACTCATAAATCGCTCCAAAAAGCTATTGCCTTGAAGCTCGGCAATGTTTGGATGATGCCGTTCAATGTGCTCCTTTATAACATATAATACATACACATATCAAGTTTTACACAATTACGAATTCATTTATGCACATTCATGTATATTGAATACGTAAAATGCATATTCATGACAATTCTAGGTTCCTTAACATTATTCTTGTCACAAAACTCATTCATATATCAATACATAATTAATCAATTCATATTTGTCTAAAAAAAACATACTTTCGGGTCCACTGTGCATGATTATTATCATCAGGAAATTGAAGTAATTTGATAACACTTTCTTCTAGAAAATTATTCTCCCATGTCTTAAGTTTCCAATGACACTAAGATCATTCAATTTGATTTAGTATTCTATGAGTTATTCTCACAATGCTATAGACTAAGTACATAAGAATCTTTGGTTCATACATGATCATGCTGTCAAATTATACAACTCATATCTCTGAACTCACATATCCACAAATTACAAACTTTATACGAATTGAAAGATAAGAGAATAATTTACATCTTTTGTTAAGACACCTTTGTCTAATTTGGCCTCTATTAATACCGTTTATTCAATAACCACAAGACATGATTTCTGTCTCTGGTAGTTCTACAGCATCAGTCAAGACTCAATTTCAAACAAGATTTTGAAATTCTTAGAGACAGAATTAACAGTCGATGTCTTCACGAAAAATGTAACAAATTGTCTCTACTTTAATATTAATTTATAACCAACTCATTTATAAATCTACATATTGAAATATAGTTAAAATACCGAAGCATGATTAGTGAAATCATTCCAGTTATCAACATTCCAACACACTCATATTTTCATCCTAAATGTATCACTCAATCTTTTCTGAATGGATTTATATGTTCATAAATTTTGGTGGACTTGAAGAAAAATGTGTTATGAGTCTATTGGTTTAAGTATCATGTCATTTGGATGTCAGAAGAAGAAGTTATAACAAAAACAACAAAGGATGTTCAGAGAAAACACTACAGCTAACATATTCCAGCAATTCTTCTTCACCAATATCACATGCATTTCAGTCCAATTCAATCATCATTCTCAAAACGTTTAATATGTCTTAAATCTCATATTGTTACTTACATATTTAACTCCAATTCTAGCTCAAAAAACAAGGCAATCCAATACTCCAAAGATCCAACTATATCAGCCCTTTCAAGCCACCAAACCCAACTTCAAGATTAGGGTGGAACTAAGATGATCTTCACGCCATAAAGACGGCAACATAAAGGATAACATGAAGTAGCTCCCTTAATAACTAGTTCGACAAAATAATTCATGTGATATTGATGCAGAAATCCAGAACATGGCAAGAACGATTTCGGTGGAGAAAACAAAGTGAGGACTGCAGAAATTTCTTTACAAGAACTTAACACCTAAGCTACTAGGTGTCTCATCTATGCATTGGCTCATATATCCAATGCATGACTCCCATTTTCCCTCCATTTATGCTGCTACTTACAACACTTCCATTAGGCCATTTGGAAACTTTTTAACAATGTCATTTGTCATCAACTTACCAGCCCATTTGTCACACAATGATTGATCCATATTTCAATATTTTTCCTACTCTAAAAATACTCCAGAATTTCAAAATACCTGGAATATAATCAAAATTGCCAAATCACATTTAATGCACTCCATTTTAATTTTTAAGAAAATAACATCCACAATTCCCATTAAAAATCAAATTTGCCCAAAAAATGTCAATGAATGCATGTATAATCATTTTAATGTGTAAAATCAATATTCTCACATATGTGTATACCACATCTTGCATAAGCATAGATTTTGCTTCCTAATTTCTTTTTAACCTATTTTAACCTTATCATAAGTCACAGGATGTTACAACTCTCTCCTTCTAAAAGAAATTTCGTCCTCGAAATTTTTACTTGATGGTTCACCTGATGGTTCGAATAGGTGGGGATATTGTTTCCTCATATGACCCTCTGTTTCCCAAGTTGCTTCCTCAATCGAGTGATTTCTCCAAAGGACTTTCACCAATGGAATCACTCTGTTTCTCAGCTACTTCGTCTTGTAATCCACTATCTTTATCGGCTCCTCAACATAACTATGATTGCTATCAATCTCAATGTTTTGAGTCGGTAACATATGTGTTGGATCAGATTTGTATTTTTGTAACATGCTCATATGAAACATATTATGCAACTGAGGCATTTCAGTGGGCAAAGCTAACTTTTATATCAAAGGTTCTATCCTCTCAAGGATCTCATAAGGACTAATGTATCTAGGGCTTAAGTTGCCCTTTTTACCAAACCTCTGCACACCTTGCTAAGGCGACACTCTCAGAAACACTTTGTCTCCTACACTGTATTCCATATCCCGACAATGCTGATCCACATAGCTCTTCTATCTATCCTGAGCCGTTTTGTTTGACTCCTGATCAGTTTCACCTTACCTACAGTGTCTTGTATCAATTTTGGACCTTCAACCATTCTCAAATCCTTTTCATCCCAATACAGAGGTGATTGACACTTTTTCCATACAATGATGCCTCATATGGTGCCATTCTGATACTACTGTGATAATGGTTGTTATAAGCAAATTCAATCAATGCTATATACTGATCCCTTACGCCTTGAAACTCCAATACATATGCTCTAAGCATATCCTCAACAGTATGGATTGTTCCCTCAATCTGTCCATTTGTTTGAGGATGAAATGCTATACTGAAGTTCAACCTTGTATCCATAGCTGATTGCAAACTCTTCCAAAATCTTGATGTGAATCTGGCATCTTGGTCCGATACAATGGACGCTGGAACCCCATGTAATCTAACCACTTCATTTACATACCTCTAGGCCAACTGGTCTAGAGAGTTATTCTCTCTAGCTAGTAAGAAATGAGCTGACTTAGTCAATCAGTCCACCACAACCCATATCGTATCATTTTGCCTTGGAGTTTTAGGTAATCCCATTATAAAATCCAAAGTAATTCATTCCCATTTCCAGAACAAAATAGGCAACGAATGTAACTTTTTAACTAGAGCCTGATGTTTAGCTTTAACCTGCTGGCATGTCATACATTTAGAAACATACTCCGCTACTTGCTTCTTCATCCCAGGCAACTAGAAATGTTGCTTTAGTATGTTATACATCTTGGTAGTACCAGGATGCATAGCATAAGTGGCCATATGTGCTTCCTCTAAAATTTCCTTCCTCATATCATCCACATTAGGCACACATAATCTCTGTTTCAACTATAATGTCTCATTCTTCAATTCAAACATAGACTCTGGATTCATCTTCACTTTCTCAATGAGCTTCACCATGTCAGGGTCCTTTCCCTGAACCGTTCTTATTCTATCATGTAACATAGGCCTCAATTTTAATGTGGCTATTAATGCGTCATTATGCTTAAGATTTAACTCCACATTCAAATCTCTCTATTGAATCAAGTGTGGTAATCTCGATAACTAAATCTGAGCTACACTAGTTTTTAACTTTCTGTTCAAAGCATCAGCCACCATATTGGCATTTCCTTTATAAAATTCAATTGTATAGTCGTAATCTTTCAATAACTCTACCCATCTCCTTTGTCTCATGTTTAGTTCCTTCTGACTTAATAGATCGCTCAAACTCTTGTGATCAATATCTATCTGGAATGTTTCTCCATATAGATAATGTCTCTATATCTTTACAGTAAAAACAACTCTAGCTAGCTATAAATCATGTATTAGATAGTTAATCTTGTGAGACCTTAGTTTTCTCGATGCATAGGCTATCACTTTGCAATTCTGCATCAATACACATCCCAATCCTTGATGCGAAGTATCACTACATACCATATATCCACCAGTTCTTGATGGTATAGCTAACACCGGTGTAGTAGTCAACAGATGTTTCAATTCCTCAAAGATCTTCTGACAATGATCATCCTATTTGAATGCTACATTCTTCCTCAAAAGTTTATTTAGAGGGACCAAACTCAAAGAAAACCCCTCGACAAGCCTCCGGTAATATCTAGCTAATCCTAGAAAGCTTCAAATTTTTGATACATTCCTCAAAGGTTCCCAATTCATCACCGCCTCTATCTTCATTGGATCCACTTATATGCCTTGTCCATATACTATATGATCCAGAAATACTACTTAATCTAGCCAAAATTCACACTTATTAAATTTGGCATACAATTATTTCTCCCTCATAATCTGTAAAATCACTCTCAAATGTTCATCATGTTCTTCTTTGCTTTTTGAATACACAAGTGTGTCATCAATGAATACAATTATAAATCTATCCAAGTAGGGCTAAAACACCTTATTCATCAAGGACATAAATGAAGCTGGGGCTAGTTAACCTGAATGGCATTACTAAAAACGTGAAATGCCCATACCTGCTCCTAAATGCACTCTTCAGTACATCAGTCTCTATTATCTTTAACTGATAGTACTCAGATCTCAAATCTAACTTGGTAAATACTTGAGCTCCCTACAATTGATCAAATAAATCATTAATTCTACGAAACTTGTACCTGTTCTTCACTATTACCCGATTTAGCTACCTGTAATCGATGCATAGCCTCAAAGTGCCATCGTTGTTGTTCGCAAATAAAACTGGAGCTCCCCAAGGTGAAACACTAGGTCTAATAAAACCTTTTTCTAGAAACTCTTGTAGCCGAGCCTTCAACTCCTTTAGTTCTTTAGGTGCAATCCTATATATAAAGGGATGGATATAAGAGCAGCATCGGGAACCAAGTCAATTATAAACTCCGTTTCTTGATCTAGAGGTAAACCAGATAATTCAGCGAGAAACATATCCTGGAATTCTCTAACAATAGGGATGTCTTGTACATTCTACTCAACTCGTGTATTAATTATGTGGGATAAATAAGCCTCACGTTGACCTTGCATCAACCTTAAGGAACTCGTGAATGAGATCAACCTGACTGGTATTACTTGACTAATACCTCTGAAAACTGCTACCGGTTGATTAGCAGATTCTAGTAACACCTCTTTAGTGTAGCAGTTCACGATAGCCCTATGAGTAGCAAGCCAATCCATGCCTAGAATGACATCTATCTCCCTTAATTGTAATATAATCAGGTCTGCTTCCAATTATGCCTAATCAACTCTAATCAAACACCTCTTACAAACTTCCCCAATCACGATGGTATTACCTATCAGTGTACTCACCTCTAATCCACGTTTCAATTGCTCTCTATCACAATGCAACTTACATGCTAGATGTGGTGCAATAAATGAATGCATAGATCTAGGATCTGTAGGAAAATCCCGGTGTGCCCATCACATGGACACGGTGCGAAAAACAAAAATTTTTGTCCTGGGACCTTCCCGAAGCCAAGGATCGTTGTGTATATATAACTAAACCAAACCATAACGACCTACGTAG
>JAOQML010127749.1:0-17259 GCA_027568935.1 Erythroxylum urbanii | reverse complement strand
GCCCCAATTACACCCAAGAAAATCTTAGCTTTTTCTCTTTACCTTGTTGCTTTCTTAGCTAGCTTAAAGAATGGCATAAAAAGGCCTATTTATGGCAAAATCCTCCACCAAAGTCAAAGCATGAATGGCTATCAATTTGGACTCCTCTGATGGCCACCGAATTTGGGCTCCTCCAAATTCAAAAATTTCTCTTCCATTGTCAAAATGGGCAATCACAATTATTGGTGGTTTTCCTTTTCTTTTTCAATTTTGTGGGTTGTCGGCTGCTTTATTTCCTTTCAATATTGGATGCTTTGTTTTCTTTCAATATTTGTAGCCAACTAACAATTCTCCACCTTAGTCGCAAATCACTCACCAGAACTGCTTCAACCAGCATTGTCACTGCCATTATGCCCCGAAGGATTATCTCACCGATCACATAAGCCCACCAAGTTCAGACATAACCTGAACTTCTTTATCGCGAGAGGTTTCATCATTGCATCCACAGGATTATCATGAATGGAGATTTTTTGAACACCAATGTCCTTGCTTTCCAACACGTCCCTAACAAAATGATACTTTACGTCAATATGTTTTGTCCGCTCATGAAACATTTGATCCTTCATTAAGAAGATAGCACTCTAATTATCGCAATGGATGACTACCTTGTCGAGCTTCCCACTCAACTCTCTAATCAACCCTCTCAACCATAGAGCTTCTTTAATAGCTCCTGTGATCGCCATATACTCTGCCTCAATTGTGGACAACCCAACTGTAGGCTGCAGGATTGCTTTCTAACATATAGTAGTTCCACCAAGAGTGAAGACATTCCCAGATAACAACCTCCTCCTATCAAGATCTCTAACATAGTCCGAATCTACATATCCCGTCAAATCCTCCTTGCTCCTTCCAAACTCCAAGCATAAGTCTGTCATCCCACGTAGATACCTCAGTATCCACTTCACAGCCAACCAATGCTCCTTGCCAGGAGTAGCCATATACCTGCTAACTATACTAACTGCCTGTGCAATATCTGGACGAGTGCATACCATAGCATACATTAAGCTACCAACTGCACTAGAATAGGGTACGTGTGACATGTACCTTTTATCTTCTTTTGTCTTTGGGGACATAGAAGCAGATAGTCTAAAGTGAGTGGCTAATGGTGTAGTTACAAGATTCGCATCGCTTAACGATCAAAAACTTTTTGAACAAAGTTCTTTTGACTCAACCAAAGCTTGCCTCCACCTCGATCATGCTTGATTTCAATACCAAGGATCTTCCTTGCTAAATCTTTCGTCTCGAACTCTCGTTTTAATTTTGCTTTCGGCACCTTAATGTCGGACTTCCTCTTGGCTGCAATTAACATATCATCTACATACAGCAACAGGTAGATGAATGAGACATCTCTTAACCTCCTAAAGTAGACGCAGCTATCATATTGGCTCCTTGAGTAGCCACGTCCAACCATAAATTTGTTAAACCGCTTGTACCACTGTCTGGGAGACTACTTCAAGCCATACAACGACTTCTTCAATAGGCAAACATGATCTTCCTTGCCTTCCACTACGAAGCCTTTAGGTTGCTTTATGTATATTGTCTCCGCCAATTCTCCATTGAGGAAAGTGGTTTTCACATCCATTTGCTCCAACTCCAAATCATGTAGAGCAACTGAAGCCAACAATGCATGAATAGATGTATGTTTTACAACAGGAAAAAATACATCATTAAAATCAATACCTTCAACTTATGAAAACCCCTTCGCAACCAATCGTGCCTTATACCTCTCATCCTTTATGCCTGGGACACCATCCTTCTTCTTAAAGACCCATTTGCATCCTAAAATCCTTTTGCCTGATGGAGGTTTAGCAAGAATCCATGTCTGATTCTTGTGAAGAGACTCTATCTCTTCTTGTATAGCTATCTTCCACTTGAAAGATTTTGCACTAGTGATCGCCTCAGAGTATGTATTGGGATCACTTGCTCTATCAATCTCCTAACCTGCCACACAGGCCATAGTAACAAAATCTCTCAAGCTGCTTGGCAATTTGATATGTCTGCGAGGTTTGTCTCTAGTTATGGAGGGCTCAGCTACCTCCTCATCATCTTGTGCCTCCTGCACATCCTCTACCTCCTCTATAGGCTCATTTTTCTGATTTCTATTCTTTGAGCCATCTTTCGAGGTTCCAGCATCTCTAGCCTCTAACTCCACCTGCTTAAGAACATCCTCCTAATCAGTGAGTTGTTCCTTCTTCTCTTGTGGCTTCAGCATAGCCATCTCATTGAACACAACATTTCTACTGATCTTCACCTTAGGTAACTTTGGATCTAGACGCCACACTCTATAACCTTTGAAACCCTGTGTATCCAAGAAAAATGCCTTTCTTCGAACATGGCTTAAGTTTGCCATCGTCAACATGTACTTAAGCAGGACATCCAAAAATTTTATATTTGAATAATTAGCAGGTTTACCTGACCAGACTTCTTCAGGTGTTTTGCATCGGAGTGCCGCATGTGGAGAGCAGTTCACTAAATAGCAAGCAGTAGCCATAGCTTC
Source organism: Erythroxylum urbanii (assembly GCA_027568935.1). Lineage (NCBI taxonomy): Eukaryota > Viridiplantae > Streptophyta > Magnoliopsida > Malpighiales > Erythroxylaceae > Erythroxylum > Erythroxylum urbanii. The sequence continues at coordinate 14,723 of JAOQML010127749.1, read as the reverse complement.
TGCCCAAAAATCTTGACTAAGTCCAGAGTTAGATAGCATACACTAGACTTTCTCCAACAATGTCCTGTTCATACGTTCTGCAACTTCATTTTGCTGCAAAGTCTTGGGTAGAGTGAGATGTCTAACAATTCCCTCTTCTCTGTAAAATGTGTTGAACTCCCTACTGCAGAACTCAAGCCCGTTGTCTGTACGAAGATATTTAATCTTCTTTCCTGACTACTTTTCAACCATAACTTTCCACTGTCTGAAAGTCTCAAACATGTCACTCTTGTGTTTCAGCAAATAAATCCATACCTTTCTCGAGCAGTCATCAATGAAGGTCACCATGTAACGTGCACCTCCCTTTGATGGAACTTGGGCTACCCACTACAAATCTGAATGTATATAGTCCAGAGTACCTCTCGTGATATGGGTGCCTGTGCTGAAGCTTATTCTTTTCTGTTTTCCCGCTAGACAATGTTCACAGAAGTCAAGCTTCGATGTACTCTGGTTTCCTAGCAAACCTCGTTTGCTCAACATTTTCAGCCCCTTCTTACTCATGTGGCCCAGTCTCATGTGCCATAGTTTAGTGATTTTTGCGTCCGACATAGTAGACGCCACAGTAGCTGATCCAGTGACTACATCTCCGTGTAGTCTGTACAATGTTTCGATCAATGTTGCTCTCATCACCACCATTGCTCCTCGAGTGATCCTCATTTTACCATCTGCACCAGCATATTTACATCCACATTGACCTAATGTAGAAATTAAGAAAAGATTCTTGGTCATATCAGGGACATACCTTACGTCGGATAGAGTGCGGATGACCCTATCGAACATCCTGATCTTCACGGTTCCTATTCCCATAATTTTGCACTAATGATCATCTTCGAGCAACACAACGCTTCTCTCCACATGCTTCAAGGTAGAGAACCATTCCCTGTGTAGGCATATGTGAAATGAGCATCCGGAGTCCATGATCTACCCATGTTGGTATTTCACTTCATCGTCTTGTATATAGAAGACCTCTCTGTATTCTTCATTGTCCTGTGGGACATTAGCTTTAGCAGATGAGACTTTTTCTTTTTACTTTTCCCGACTTTTAAAGAAATCTTGACACTCGTGTCTGAAATGTCCTTTCTTATGGCAATGATAGCATTCTACTGTGCTTTTCTTAGATCGTGATTTCGATCTAGATCAGTTGTTCCTTCCTTTGGATGACGGACAACCTCATGCTATCAAACTTTCATAGTTTGAGTCTTTGTCCATATCGGCAAGCTTCCTCCTCAAAGCATGATCCAATAATGTTGCGCTAACTTCTCCATACCCTATGGTATCCTTATTGTGCAGCAACGTGGTCACCAAAAAGTCATATTTGTCAGGGAATGAATTAAGTAAACATATTGCTTTATCTTCATCTTTAAGAGTTTCGCCCATATTGCAAAGCTCACTGATGATTTGATTGAAGTCGTTTAGGTAATCGTTCATGGAGACTCCTCCTTTCATCCGGAAGTTGAATAACCTCTTTTTAAGATATAACTGATTGTGCAGGGACTTTGACATGTCCAGGCTTTCAAGCTTCTCCCATAAGCTCTTGACAGACTCCTCATTCGCCACGTGCAAAATAATTTCCTTCATCAAGCATAGTCTGATTATGCTATACGCCTGTAAGTCATACTCCTCCCAGTCTTCATCTTTCATATCTACGTGTTTTGCATCTTTCCCTCTCAAGGCTTTATGCAAACCTTGTTAGATCAATACGTCCTTGACTTGGACTTGCCATAAACTAAACTTCATCTTGCCGTCAAATTTCTCAACATCAAATTTAGCAGTAGAAATCTTACCTGTTGATTTCCTGACCATTGCTGTGATTTAAAATCTCCAACCTCGTGAGCTCTGATACCAATTTGTTAGGATTATTTAGGCGGAAAGACGTTGGATATTTCCTCAATTGAGTCACACACACACAATAACAGGACTGCTAAAAAATATAAGAGAAAATGTAAAAAGAAACACACACAAATTTACGTGGTTAGGTAGTAATGTTCTACCTACGTCCACGGGTAGTAATGATCAAGCAATTCACTAATAAATGAAAGAATAAATACAATCAAGAGTTTATCTTAAAACCCAAGCCCCAATTACACCCAAGAAAATCTTAGCTTTTTCTCTTTACCTTGTTGCTTTCTTAGCTAGCTTAAAGAATGGCATGAAAAGGCCTATTTATAGGCAAAATCCTCCACCAAAATCAAGGCATGAATGGCCATCAATTTGGACTCCTCTAATGGACACCCAATTTGGACTCCTCCAAATTCAAAAATTCCTCTTCCATTGTCAAAATGGGCAGTCACAATTATTGGTAATTTTCCTTTTCTTTTTCAATTTTGTGGGTTGTTGGCTGCTTTGTTTCCTTTCAATATTGGATGCTTTGTTTTCTTTCAATATCTATGGCCAATTAACAATCTCAACTATTCAATGTACTAAATTAGATGGTTAAGATATAACAGGAACAGAGAGAATAGGTCTTGGTAATAGAAGATTTGATTCCTTAATTAAAGTCATTCTGCATTATAAGACGTGATGCATAAGCTAATTTTGTCTCCCTTTTGATCCCTTCTACTCTAAGACCCCAACAACCTGTATCTCCTCGTTTACTGTGTCATTATATGATGTTTGAGTCAATCGGAGGCTAGTTTATTGTTAAAATGAGAAAAAGATTAACGTATAATTGAATTTACTTCGAACTTAACCATTCAGAGTAGACACATACAAAAAAAAAGGTGTTTATTTCACTAATTAGACATTGAGATAAGATCTTATAATCATTGTGAACATGGTCGAGAAATCTGCAAACGACATTCAGATATTAATAGTACTTGACTTGATGTTTCTAGGAAGCTCCGTACTTTGTATGAACCTATTGGTAGCCATCAATCAAACATCTCTGTCACTCTTGGTGAAATAAAAATACCAAGAACTGACGTTGCCTGACACTTGAGAGACCTAAAACTGATTTGACATCAATATGATAATTAGAAGAAAAGATCAAATCCGTTTCTCTAACTATAAAAGGTTTGCTCAGTTGAATGATCTCATATTAATAATATTCACAACTAACTATTCCAACCTTCAATATTTTTCTATTTTAAATTTATTATTATTAATGTATCCATAAATAGAACAATTTATGTTTCACGATAAAATATTAGGAGGCACTGATAGTCGTTTAGAGGGCACCAATGGCGGCGTGGCAATGAAACGTGGGGTCTGCTAATGGGGAGATGCTTGGGAACTAATCTTTTGTTCCTCTTATCTTATGCTACTATGTGCCTAGGCCAGCTATTCAAATTTTTTTTTTTTTATTGCAATAGATGGATGTAATGACTTAGCACAGAGTTGGATTAGAATGGTGAGAAAAGAAGATCTAAGATGCTTCAACATGCTAACCAAATTTTGGATGGATAAGAACCTTGGCTTAGGGTACAAACCACATTTTGCCAGTTGCCCCCTAATGCAATGAGGTCCCACCAACACGTAAGAGCTATACCCCACAGATTATCTTATTCACAATAAACAAGCGGCAAAATAAATTTTGAGACATGTAATTATTCACAATTTTTTAGAAAAAAAACTCATGCTTTAGTATTGAATGGATATTCTAATTTAGAAAAAAGATGAAACAATAAACCACAACAAATTACCGAGAAGTTAACTTGGTTCTAATATAAACAAGACCATTAGTCTCTTTAAGAATAAATCTAAGAGAGGTAAATTCATGAACTTTTAATAAAGTCAACAAAAAATTAAACTCACAATATTTGAGATTGAGATAACTTTAAAATAATCACCGAGATAATCAAACATTGGATGGATGTAAAAAAAGAGTAACTTTCAAACTTTTAAAAGATATCTCACACTTATTTTATTGTTGATAAAGAAAAAAGAAATTTTAAGTGTCGCCAGTAATAAGTTAAAATTATCATTGTAAATTACAACCCCAACTTCAATCAATCCGTTGTTTGAATTTTAACCACTTTTTTCTTTAAAAATACCATTTCTAAATCAAAATTTGAAGTTTCTTTGGCATAAAAAGTAATTTGTGAAAGAATCAAAATTTTATTTACATTTGCATTAACCATTTTTTTCCCTCAGAGGATCTAATTTTTAAAGTAATGTAACTCTAAATTTGAAGGCTTGCCATTAAAAATCATATTATTTTTAAAGCGCCACAATTATCCCTAAACAGCAAGACATCCTAATCACTAAATGAATTGACAAAAAGACTAGATCATCTTAACCCCATTATAGAGCTAACCAAATATCTTTAATCAATAGAAGATGAACTAATGTTCTTCTAAAAAAGTACATTAAGGATACTTTTTTATCTAATAAAGAAATGTCTATTCTAACTAGCTACCTTCTTGTAAAGAGGGCATCTTTCATCTTTCAAGAGCTTCTCTCACCATCTACAAACTTGTTCACTCACTATGATTCTCTAGCCATCTAATTTGTATGTTCTCTCTTGTTTCCTTCTCCTCATGCACTCTTTTCTCATCTTGGTTTTCTTAATTTACAAGCTCTCTTCTCAACCTCATCTTCCTTCTCTCCTCATCTTTTCCTGAAGGGTATTTTAGCCAATCAACTATATCGCCTAACTTTCAATACCTTTTTTAGTAACTGAAGTTTGCTACTTTTTTTTTTCGAAAAAGCTATTTTTACTTTTTTTCCTAAAATATAATTTGCATATTTAGAACCATTTCCACCTTTGCCCTTCCAAGCTTCTCCTCTCACCCTTTTATCCCACTCTAGAAAACTTTACTACTTCCATTAACTTCCTTCACCTTCATAACACCACCAATGTTTAAAATCTCTTCTACTAAACCTTTATCCTCTTCTTCCTCTCCATCCTTTACTTAGCCAAAACCATTATCAACTCATTCTGTGTCTATCTTAAAGTAGACTTCTCAGCAGGATCCAACCTCCTCTTCAACTTTATTGCGAGCAAAGTTACATCTTGACCCTCCCCAGGGAAGGAGGTGGAAGTAGGTGGTGGGGGATCATTTGAACCTCTCCCTGCATTATAGTTCTCTAGAGGAGTAGGATGGGAAGGCAGTTGTAATGCCAAATGTTAAAATGTTGAAGGAAATCCATAGCTGCGAAGTCACCTTTATGAGATTTATATAAACAAAAGATCTACTTTTCCTATAATACAGAGATGGGAACAATATCATTAGACAAATAAAGGTCTAATAGAGGTTCTCCTCTCTTAAGAAAATATGATCTTGTTCTCTTTTACCCAATATTTTAAAAACCAGACCCAAAGTTAAACTGGTAAAACCAGAGGTTTAAGATTTAAAAGGTTTAACTGATATTTGACCATCATAAAATCGATTATATATTTAATAAAATTGAATGATTTAAAATATGATTGAAGGAGACTATCATTATCCATCGAAGAATTTGAACTTTAATTGAAAAAAGGAGAATGTTAAATAAAAACTAATTGGTTTATTTTGGTTTGTAAAAATTGATTAGTTTATAAAAATTGATCGATTAATTAATAAACTAACCGATGTTAAACAATTAGGATTATTAAATTAAATTGAAAAAAAAATAAAAATTGAACTGAAAAGTTAAACGATTTAAGATTTTTATGGTTGAAATGAACAAATTGATTTGCTTTTTTAATCATTGCTTTAACCTTAAAATTAGTAGCTTTGAAGGTTGTAGAAGAGGGTTTATGGCATATCTCTTAACTTCCACTCTTCTTCTAACTATAGCAACTTCAGATAAGATTGGAATTGATTAAGGTTAGAAATATTCCTTTGTGGATTAACATTCATAGTATTCTATTAGAATATTGGACTACAAAAGGTCTTAACATGCTTGCAAGTTACTTAGACCAACCTATATGTATGGATGAGAATATTACTGGGAAGAGAAAAATTGTTATGCTAGTTTGTGTGTAAGTGTTGATTAACTGAAAGGAACTCCCATATTACATCCCTATTATGAGGCTAGATACAGGAAATAATTGAATTAAGATAGTGTGATAATATCATTCCAATGGAAGCCACCTTCTAAATCTCAAGGGAAGATATGGCAGCCAACTGGAAAGAATTTTATAAAAGGAGATTACAATGAACTTATGGGTTAGAAGAACCTTGCTCTAGCAGTGAAATGCTTTAAAAGTTGGATCAACTAAGCTTTCAAGACTAACAAGACGGTAAGGCTACTTAGGAGGTAGGCATTAGCAAGGAAATGGTGTGGTTCAAATGTAACAGATATGGAAAGTCAAGGGGGTAATAATGGAGGATATAAAAAAGTTATTAAAGATAAAAAAGCTAGCCCCAGTGTATCTAATGTAAACAATTCTAAGAAAGATGAAGTAAGTGATAAGCAATTCCAATATGTGAACACTAGGAGAACCCAAATGAGTAGTAAAAATAAGGGCTCTAGAAAAAATCAAAATTAATTTGATCCTATTATGGAATGTGTATGAACTTAATAACGCAAATACGCTGATTGCTTTATGAAATTTTGTATCCATACGGATGCCATATGTGTTAGGACTTCTAGAAAATAAAATTAAAGTAGAGAACTTGAGTAAGCTTGGGAGAGTAACAGCCAAATGGAATTTTTTTACTAATCATCAACGCCATGCTTATGGAAGAATTATAGTATGTTATAACTTAGATTTTGTAAAGGTGAAGGAATTAGGATCAACAGAACAGGTGATAAACATAAGGCTACACTTTTCACTTGAGAACTCATGCGTATATGTATCTAACCTAGTTTTTCAAATAGTCAGTTTGTGGAGTAACTTAAAAAGGGCACATAGACTTTGTGCGGGGTTTTAGATAATTTATAGGGACTTTAATTCAACAATTTATAGGTTAAAGTCATAAGGGAAATGTAGCCTAAAGAACTATTCAAAGGACTTTAAAACCTGTGTTAAACAAATGGCGATCACTGATCTAAAAAATAAAGGGTATAAGTTCACATAAAGTGATAAATAGAGTGACAGATGGTTTATTCAAAAAAGGCTAGATAAAGCGATAAACAAAATGGTAGATGGTTTATTTAAAAAAGACCAGATAAAATCTTGGTTAATGCTGAGGGGTTAATTAACTTCCCTAAAATTAAGGCTAATGTAATGGATCCTCTATTCTCAGACCATTCTCTATTTAAAGTTAAGGGAATGTTTTAAAGAAATATTGGAATCTTTCTATTTAGATAAAATAACTTTTTGGTGGAGGATGAAGGTTTTCATGATGCTATAAGGAGAGGGATATAGATTCCTATTAATGGAACTAAACAATACATGTGTTCATAGAAGTTAAAAGCTATTAAAAGGGAGCTTAAATAATACTAGAAGAGAAGTCTCCACCAAAGCAGCTATCGAAAAGATTAAAAAGATACTGACAAATACCCAATATCTCCTCTCAAGATAACCTATAAAAAGAAGTAAAACTTGAAGAGTTATTTCTAAATAATTAAGGATCATAATTCCATAATGAAACAAAGCTAGTATAAGTTGGCTTAAGGATGGAGATAAATGTTCAAAATTCTTCTTTAATTCTCTAATTGCGAGGGAAAAAATAGAAATTAGATCTCTTTTATTCAAGCTCAGGATGGTAGGATACTCATTATACAAAAAGACATCTCAGAGGAGGGCAGTTAACCACTTTTAAGCTTAGATGGGCTCTAACTAAAATGGATCCTTAAATTTTGATGAATTAAAGAACTTCATTACTAAAAGGGTTATTGTAGTGGAATTTGAAGAACTTATAAAGCCTATAAGAGATAGAGAGATATGGACAACTGTCTTTCAGCTGAATTGGATAAAGGCCTTGGGCTTTGATAGGTTGAATAGTTACTTATATAGAAAGTCATGGGTTGAAATATGAAAATTAGTCAAGGATACAATTCATAAATTCTTCGTTAAAGGAGTTTTGCTTAAGGAGATAAATAAAACTTTTCTATAATTGGTTCCTAAATTATAAAACCTTTAAATTTTGGTGAATTTATACCTATTTTATGCTTTAATTTTATCTTCAAGGTTATTACTAAGATCCTATCAAATAGAATGAAGAGTGTCTTTCAATCTCTAATTAGTGATAGCTAAGGAGCATTTCCAAAGAACATATTTATTGATGACATTATCCTAAATGTTCAGGAACTACTTAAGGGCTATACTAGAAGAAATTCCTTTCCAAATTGTATAATGAAGTTCAAATTTCAAAAGGCTTTTGACAATGTTTGGTGGGAATTCATTATTCAATTGATGGTGTATATGGATTCCCTAGAAGCTTTATCAGATGGGTCAAGGAGTGTATATCTTCAACTTCATACAGTGTCCTAATTAATGGTTCACCTTCACTCTCCTTTAAAGGGTCTAGACAATTAAGGCATGGAGACCTTTTCTCTTCCTACCTCTTCATTTTGTACATAGAGGCTTTAAATTTAATGTTGAAAGATAAAGTGGGCAAAGAATTTACCTTTAGGTACCACTCAAAATGTAAGAAAATCTCTATTATAAATCTTTTTTTACTAAAGATGTTGTTATATTTTATAGAGCTAACCTAAAATCAGTTGAATTGTTGATGAACACTAGTACTCATTTTAAAACCTTGTCAGGCATGACAGTCAACCTCAACAAAAGTCACCTTCTCTTGTTTAAAAATGTCAGCTCAATCGGGCCTAATATATTAAGATTGATAAGAATGAATAGGAAGTTTCCTTCGTTCATTTATTTGGGATTACCTTAAGGACTAAAAGACTATGCTTTAAAGAAAGTATGCCCTTGGTGGAGAAAATTCAAAAAAGACTAGGATTGGGTGAATAAGGATCTTTCTTATAGAGGTAAGCTTCAGCTGATAAAATTTGTACTAAATTCTCTATATATATATTGGAGTTCTCACTTTTTCCTATTAAAGTGTTTTATTAAAACCATTGAAAGGATTATGAGGAACTTTTTATGGGGTCATTCACTTGATATTAAAGTTTTTTCCATTGTTAAATGGTCAAAGGTATGTAAGCCAAAGGAAGCAGGAGGGTCAGGAATCCACTCCATTAAGGTTACAAATAAAGTATTGATATTGAAGAGATTATGGAGAATTTTGAAAGATATAGATAGATTATGGCTAAGATGGATGAATGACTACTTCATTAAGGGGAGAAGTATATGGTTTAATCCACATCTTTTACAAAGTAGGTAATGGGAGAAAGGCCTTATTGTGGTTTGACAACTAGAGAGGGCATGGTCCACTTCTACAAAATCTACAGGCTGGGATGATTCTAACTAATTTCCCTAGGAATGCTAAAGTATGCAATAAAATGAATGGGATGAATTGGATTGCATATCCTACCGCAATTGGGAACTTAACCCTTACACATTTACCCACTATAGATGTCTAGGATTGCTACTTTTGGCATAATATGTCTATAACTAATATTACAAATAAGATATGCTAGGAAAAACTACTAACAGATGAGCCAAGGGTGGAATGGTATAAGATAGTTTGGAGTAATGTTCTTCAACTAAGAGTGGCATTCTTATTATTGTTGGTAGTGAAAAATAGACTTAGTACAGTGGATAAGTTGGCTTTCCTTAACTTCAATTGAACTTGCTCCCTTTGTAAAGTGGGAGAAGAGAGTAGTGATCATTTACACTTTAAATGTCCCTACTCTGTCACTGTTTGGAGCCAGGTCAAGCTCAATTATTAGTGAAGCATCAACGAGATCTGTATTACGGAGGATATGCAATGGTCTTATATTCCTAAAGCTACTAGGATGGTTTACCTAACAAAATTATGTTTTTATGTTAAAGAGTTATGGAAGGAATGCAACGTAAAGAGATTAAAAAATTAGGAGAACAATATGAATGAAGTCAAGGAAATAGTGTTCTCTAGTATTAAAGAGCAAATATTAACTAGAAAATATCTCAAAGCATTACAATAAAGGTCATTAGCTTCTTGGAGACTATAGCAGACAACGTAAGCACATAAATAATTCACATTCCTATTACCCAAATGCATGCATTTTGCTAAGTCTAAGAAAAGTAGATCACTTCATGATTGTAGGTTTGGTGAGTCAGAAGTTGATATCCTCAATTTGGTAATCATTTGGGCAAAGTGACGGTGATACTACAATAAGGTTCTGTAACTATCCTACCCTTAGAGGAACTAATAGCACAGAGTTGGGGAGAGCGAAAGTCAAACCAGTTAAGCAACACAGGTATGTGCTGGGTGAAATAGAGGAGGAACAATCTACAGTAAAATCAAATGTAAAGCAACATACAATTAAAATCCAGAAAATGATAGCAAAAAGACATGTAATCAGAAAAAGAAAAAGATAAAAATAGTTAACCACAATTGCATGGAGGAGAAGCTAATCTGAGCAGAAGAGGTCTTAAAAGGATTCATGTAGGAATGACAATTGATTATCGATGGCTAAAATCCTAGGAAAGGAGTGGAATTGCATTATTGAAGAGAGGCATATTTTTTTCCTTACCACAAATTAATGGAAACTCGTACCTCCTAAATGCTTCTGGTGGATTGTACCAAAATGGAGTAAGGAAACAAATGTCTTTGATTGAGTGAAATATACTGTTTTGCGTCTAAAGATTTATCTATTTATTAAATATGTGTATAGGAGAAATTTACGGCTAACATATTACCTGTCATATCATATTTATTATTAAGTAATTCATTCAATTTTCTAAAAAAGGAGGGAAACTTTAAAAGCTCTCCACATAATAACTCAAAATTTAACAGGCAATTTAATGTTCTAAATACATTTCTAGAAGTCCAGAGAGGAGAAACTATCACTGCTAGCTAAAGTCCCATTATGAATTGAATCCTCCAAAATTTGGTAATAGGCAGATATAACAAAAAACATACCATTTTACATATAACTCCAAGTTAATTTATCTTACGAAAAAATCCCTCCAAAAATTCTCCACATATAGCCTTTTTCAACATCCATAAAGAATTATAGATATTACCCCATATGAAGAAGGGATTATCGCCCCTCCAGACATTGACCAAATCCCTATTTGAAAAACACTTGACTCTGAATAATCTAGAGCATAAAGAAAAATGTTTTTAAATAAGCGCTGCTTTTATTTTACTAAAAAGCCCTTCGATCAATATTATTTGGATTTATAATAAGAATTCCAACTTACTCGATCAATATTATTAGTCTTTATAAACACACCACCAAAATCCTCTAAAGAATTTATCAATTAGAGAGTAGAGAGTTTTTGGAAGGAAAAATAAATTCACAACATATGAAAGGATAGCTTGCAAAAAAAAATTAAAGAGAAGTTCACAACCATCAAAAGAGAGTAGATTGTTCTTCTAAAAACTTAAGAGTACTTTGGAACCTTATTTATAATGTAGGTCAATATGCTTAATTTATAATCCATAATAAGAGGAATCCAGATAAATATTACTAACCTACCACTGTTGTATGCCCAATGTATCCAAAATATTGGTTTTAAACTAATAGCTTGTTAGTTTATCTCATTCTAATCAATCAATTGGTTGCAAATTTATATATGACATTATTATAATTAATAAAAGGCATTCTTTATCTTTATGTATTAAGTTAATTACATTTTATGTTTTAAACTAAAGGTATAACCCCTGGAATAATTATTGTGTAATTAAAATTATGATGCAATCATAATTATGAGATTTAATTTACATTTATGTATTATTCCTAAATATTCCTTGTTGTAGTTTCATCAAGACAAGATATTGATGAAATAGTAAAACTAGCACACATTATGCTTTTTCTTATGAAGAAAGTAACTGATCTCATCAATTAAAAGTATAAAGATACTTAAACTAATATGTACATGCTTATTAGAGAATAACTTCACTGAACTAACCTAACTATGAAGATCCGAAATGGAATTTTACTTATGTGTCTATGGATTTTCTTATAATGATGGTTGTATAATTGATCTTTAGACTTGAGATTATCAAGATATCTCATTTAGGAGTTACTATGTTTTAATGCTGCTTATGAATTGTCCAATAATAATTCAGTCGGCAGTTCTTGGATGCAATATAAACCATATGGAGATAGTTGAGTAAGTCAATTTAGAGAAAATGTTCTACTGTTCTTGATTAGTAGTGATTTATGGAATTCTCTGTTCAGCGTGAATTAACATTTGAAAAGATATTTTCAAATATCAATTATAAATCAATTATTAATTAGCAAGAACGAACATGATTGGATAGAAAAGAGTAGACATTGTATTCATACTATGTCCAATTAGAACGATGGATGATGCAAGGATTAAATTATATATCATAACTATGTATGGATAGGTTAAGTCAAACTACTTTGGCATTCCTAATATTTAGGTGGTTATGACATGTTACTAGATGTCAATATTAAACTATGATTATAAATTGTTTAATCAATATCAAATATTTGATTTTATTAAAATTAAATTAATTATAATTAAAGTTTGAATTTAATTATAATTGAGGTATTTAATTTTAATAGAAATTTAAAAACCTGATGCTTTTTGTATAAATAGGAATAAAAATAAGGAAGCTAGCACTCATGCTTAATTCCTCTCAAGAGTTGAGAAACTGTTATGTGGATATTGTTACGGGCTAGACGTGTGAATAACTCGTGGTTGACACATCGAAAAGGTTTCGAAAGGATTTCAACAAGAAAATCGAATGAAGTACAATTTCATATTTTATGATTCAAGTTTAATTATTCAAGTTATTCAATTATTGGGATTCGATTAGAAACCATAAAATTTTATTTTTCCACTGCGCCCATGATTCGATCATGATTGGTTTCTAATAGAACTATCATTGGAGCTAAAGAAGTATGAAGATTTTTCTAAATTAGTTTTTAGTCCCAACCCAAATAAAAAGGTTAGAAAAAAACACCTTTAAGGTAAATATCACATGAGATATTAGCAAATGAGAATAAGAGGCATTCATCAATAAAGAATAAATGTGACATAATCGAACTACCATGATAAATAGTGGTCCCTTGGAAATAACCCCTGTTTCTATCAAGTGTAAGCTTGTCCAAGAGGGTCTGTATGATTAAAAAATAAAAATAGAGATAAGAGTCTTAAGATAATGAAATAAATAGAATGTTATAAGAGAGTAATTTTTAATCAATCTACCCATAACAAAAGCATACTAAAAATCATCCACCAACTTATTCATGATTATATTTAACCTATTTCTAACGCTTTAGAGATAATTTTATAATATAAATTACAAACAACACTCAGTCAATAATCTTTTTCTTCAAAATTAGTCTGATGAACCTTTTATTGATAGCATTTGGCAAGCAGCCATGACTTAAGAAAGACCTAGACATTTTAACAAGATTACGCCTCATCAGATGCTAGAAAGTTTTATAGAATAAAGGAAAAAAGTGATCTGGCATTGGCACTTTATATAGTTTTATTTAAAAAAGTGATGTCTGAAACTCCTTATAAGAAAAAAGACATAAAGGTAAGTCATTCATATCTAACGTAACCTTAGTTATCGATTGGTTGCAATTTGATGTATGACATTATTCTTTAATTAATAAAAGGAATTTTTATCTTTATGTATTAAGTTAATTATGTTTGATGTTTTAATACTAAAGGCAAAATTCCCAAAAGAATTACTTTATAATTGAAATTATGATGAGATCATAATTATAAGATTCAATTTACATTTATTTATTATTCCTAAATATTCCTAGTTTTAGTTTTATCAATACTGGATATTAATGAAACGGGGAAATTAGCACACATTATATTTCTTTCTTATAAACAAAGTAATTGATCTCATAAATTAAAGTAAGAAGATACTTAAACTAATGTGTGGGTGCTTACTAGAGAATAAGTTCCCGAACTAACCCAACTATGAGGTTCCTAAATGAAATATTATTTATTTGTATATGGATTTTTTCATAATGATGGTTGTATAATTGATCCTTAGACTTGAGATTACGAAGGTATCTTATATGAGAATTATTCTATTTTGATGCTACTTGTGAACTATTCTATGATAATTTAATCAACAGTACCTAGATGCATTATGAATCATATAAAGATAGTTGAGTAAGTTAATAAAAGATTCGACAGTCTAAAGCATTAGAGAGAATGTTCTACTATTTTTAATTAATAATTATTTATGGAATTCTTTGGCCAGAGTGACTTGACATTTGAAAAGGTGTTTTCAAATATCAATTATAAATCGATTACTAATTATTAAGAACGAACATGATTGGATACAAAAAAGTAGATATTACATCATTACTCTGTCCAATTGGAAAATTGGTTGATGAAAGAATTAAACTGTATATCATAACCATGCATGGATAGGTTAAATCAAACTACTTTGAAATTCTTAATATTTGGGTAGTCATGACATGTTGCTAGACGCCAATCTTGATCTATGATTATAAATTGTTTAATTAGAGAATTAAATATAAATTAAAAGGAGTTTTGATTTATCTGATTTTAATTATGAATTAGAGTTATAATTTATAACCATTACCAATATATTTGGAACCTAATAAGTCACACATATAAAGCAGTTTAAAAGAGAAAAATCAATTTCAATTAAGTTAGACTTAATTATAAAGTTTGAGAAATTTTATGATCAAACATAGATATTTTATTATATTAAATTAAATTAGTGGGAGTTAGAATTTAATTATAATTTATGTATTTAATTTTAATAAAATTGATTTAATTA